>VTPC01088027.1:23473-55598 GCA_011009095.1 Ignelater luminosus | reverse complement strand
TATTACAAAAGGTAAGATTCTTCTAAACGTCATAATACACATTTCTGAAGAGTTTCATTTATTATTTTTTTTAAAGAAAATACATAAAATTTAGTTGCGCACGACTGCAGAAAGTTTTCAAAAAATTCTCGTTATTTCAAACATAAAAATTGAATTGAAAAGAAAAAAAATAGATTCTTTTTTCTTAAAACGTATCAATTAGAAAAACAAACAGTTTTAAACATAAACGCAAAATATTGATTCGTGCAATGTGGTAGAATGTAGCGCTACTGAAATAAACTAAAAAACATACAAACAGTTAAGCTTCAAAATCCATCAACCATTCATGCAAGCATTCCACAGATTTAAAAAGTAAATCCAACTTTTAAATAAGGTGCGTTGAAGATGCTTTCACGGCCAGAGTTCATGGCTGAATAGCAACTTCCGGGTTTGGATCGTGTCAAGTTCCAGTTAGCGCTCAGTCCTTCTCGCTATCATAAAGGGCTTTTTCTGGAGTAAAGAGAACCAAGAACGCCAATTGTACAATTGTTAGACCGTAACCGTAGTGTGACAAGCAGCAGGTAACTCAGCAAGAGCACAACATCAGAGGCAAAACTTTCTTGCGGACGTTGAATTCTAACTCAAACTTGACGCGCTTCAAACCCGGAAGTCGTTATTCAGTAGCGTAAAGGATGGCGGATTCCATGTTAACAAAACCACCCACTCAACAACGAATAAAATGCGAAAAATATTTTCAAATTTAATAAATGTGATTAATACTTCTAATTAGTAAACCTGTAAACAGAAACAACTAATATTAGATATCCATTAAAACCTTTCAAAATTAAAATTAATAAACGAAGAGAAGCTTAAAACTGTTTGTTCTTTATGTACATAAAATAAATTAATAGTTTAATTGTTAAATCCGGACAAAATGTTTGAATAATAAAGTCAACAGCCTGTGTAACTAAAATGCTACTGCGTATCAATATGACCGGTATCATATTTAACGTAGAACAAATTATCATGTACAGGAATTCTTTGAGATAAAACTATTAAATAACTTGATATATACAAGGCTTGCTCGATGAGGCAAGTGGCATGCCTCAGCTGCTGTGAATTCCTAAAAATAATTTGTGGTAGAAGTTAAGGGAGCTAGTTCAGTTTAGTGCGTCCTCAGGCTGAAAGTGTCGCAAGAGCTAAATAGATTATAATAAAGCAAGTCTTTGAAAGGGAAGTTAAATAAGCCAAGCACTTTAATAGAAAAACCCACAAAACCTCTAAAGAAGCCAAAAAGATAATCAGAGAACGCTGACAAATGAAATTCTAATTCAAAGTCTAACCAAAGTTACAAATCGGCTCTTTAAGGATTTATTATTAACCAGGACAACAATTTTGTTAACATGCAACACAATTTATAAACGATTTTTACTTAGATAACTCAATTAAAAACTGTAATGGCTGAATGACCCTTCCGGTGTCCCATACCAAATTCAAAAGAAGTCTCCAATTCTGTTGATTTCCAAATGAAATATAGCTATCTCTGATGGCAGATCTATGACAAAGTGAAAGGACGAAAAAGACCTTTTTATTATTTTATTATTTGATATTACATAAACCATTTGTAGCTGAAGGTGTAGGAAATAAAGTGGCTGAAAATTTTAGAGTTCTAGAAAATATTTGTTAACATCATGTAATATATCTAGAAGTGCATTCACGATCTTAGCAATTCATTATTTCTTCATATTTGTAAAAGAGGATTTAATAGTAATAAAAAAGTGTTGCAGTTTTGAACTTGTTTGACATGAATCGTAGCGATATTGTGTTGCCCTCTTCATAAATATCCACATACTTAATCCTGGCTATAGTAGGCAGAACTTGTATGGTTCCTTGTTGTTTCTTTGTTTTGAAGATTGTTACGGAAAAAATGGGAATTAGTAATCCATAGCGAAAGTTTTCTCGCAACATAAAAAACAACTGCCATGTGACTAATTTGACAGCTCTTAGATTGAACTGGTTCGACAGCATACTTCATAGGTGACTTTGTATCAGAAGACATAGCTGGGAAATAGATGATCAAGATCACTAACCGCTAATGGTGATAGTCGTATGTTCCTAAATAGTAAAGCCTCCTTATAAACCCGCTAAATGAACGTCTTGGTAAACTTTGTAATATCTTTTTTGCGTTTACTGGAAGTAAACTCAAATGATACACCTGATATATTAAAGCTTGCTTTATGCTTGGTAACTTGGTGACGCTTAAACACCAGAAACCCTAGGACCTGGATAGTAGATTCGAAAAAGAGCTCTGTCTGACTTATCGGCCTTTCTAAATTGATATTTGATGCAAGTCACAAGACAATTGTTCCACAAGAAAACCCTGATTTAGTTTATAATATAAAATGTTAAATAATAGCGTATTTTACTTACAGCTAATACAAAAAATAAATGTACGTCAATCCAATCTTCAAAGTCTAAACTTAGTTTGGCGGTAAAGCCTGCTGTCCAAAAGTGTATTAGACGTTTAGCATTTAATTCGATTTGCGCACTTTAATTTTAGAATAATTGCAGGATAGACGCAAGGTTTACAAATCTCCAGGTTACCTGCTACGAGCTCGATCGCCACACCATCCAGGTTGTCGGATCGAGCAACTCCTGGTGCAGTCATAATCGGTTTAATGAACAAATAAATCACGGAACTATCTCCAAAGTTTACTTTTACGGAATTGCAGGTGCTAAATAAACCTGAGGCACGACGTAAACTCAGCGCGTGGATCCAATAGTTGCCTTATATTAATGGGCATACATTCGGTATCCCTAACAATCTTTTTGTAAGCAGAATTTAATATGGCAAGGATTTATTAAAATGATCTTATCCGTGCTACGCACATTGAAATGTGCTTTAGCTCCACAATATCTTCAAATCTTCCTGATAAATAAGAGACGAAATATCTCAACAGCGTTTTCTTCATGGCAGAATTCTATCAGGTCAACTACTATGCGGATTCCGTTCGCAATAAAAGAAACCACACAAAAAACACAAGAGCACATCTTACAAAGAAACGCACCTCATGGCCACAGTTTGTTCCCACAAAAAATTTAAAGAAAGGTCCAGATGCGTGAGCAACACAAATCTCTCACGGTAATTGCTGCAAAAATCCCTCAAGAGGGAGTCGAAAACTTACAACAAAATTGCGCAAAAGGGCAGAAAGATTTGCCATTGGCAATTTGAAGGGGTCATACAATTTCTTAATGAGAATCCGAAAGTAGAAATAACAAGCTAACACAAGAAACTTAGAAGAATTAATTTACCCCACTGCCTGTTGCAAATCAACTACAGTTGGCGTCTCATAAACATAATTCTAACAGAAAATGAGAACTAAATTTTTAAATAGAATGAAGTTTTTAATTTTTAATAGCATTTCACATGGTATTGGAGGTAGTAGAAATAAATTTACAATAAGGCATGCCTTACTTCTTTATTGCGTCCGGAGTTTAGACATAATAGAAAGAAATTGTGTTTTGCAGTTAAAATAAAAACTTATTCATTTCAAGAATGAAGACTCGAGATGAAAGAGGAAAAGAGAAATTGTGAGGAGAACGGTGGTGCTGGTGGCTGCTGCCACTGTTTAATTCCTGCAGCTGTTGCTAGGTGCTACTGGCTGAATAGGCTCACTGGACTTACTTACTTACTTACTTACTTACTTACTTACTTACTTGTTGTCGCTGGAGGTTGTTGGGTATTGTTTCTAGAGGTTGCTGGCTAATACTGCTTGCTAAGTGGGCTTACTAAACTTCTTTGATTATGAGTTATTGTTCTTTTTTGTTAGTGAATATTTGCAACGGAGTGGTTTGCGAGATCGCTCATCCGTCCAAGTATAGGAAATTGCAGGACATCCAGCAAACGATAACGCGCAGCCAGTAGCGGAGTCCTAATTGCAAAATATCAACTCAGTAATGTAGTACACTTAAAGAAATAACAAGTAATGATCTAAACAATAATAATAAAAAGCAATTTTCTTCAGAAGTTGATGGTGGCGGCTTCCTCTGCGACGAGCCTGGAACAGAAAAACAGCAGAAACCCTAAAGACTGGGTGTGTTGAAATAATTACAGAGCGAGAAACTTCTGAAAACAAATTAGCTTCGTGGTTTCTATTCTCCAATTTTGAAGTGCCTATCATGGCGAAAGGAAATTTAAATTTGCGTTGTACGCTTCTTGGTTGACATTCAGCAGGAGTGCTTACTAATATCGAGTGAGATCCGACAGACATATCAACACTGGAAGGATTCAATCCGGGTACATACTAAGTGCACTCTAAACGGAGCATCCCTTTATTGACCTGTCTCTCATTTTGACGGTTTGGTAGGGTTAAAGAGTGCAGAAATAAGGATGTCGAAATGTCCATTGATGGTAGCTCTAAAAGCCTCTGCGAATCACAGATAGAAAGCACACACAACGGTACACAGTGCCAAGATACTTGTTTAGCTCCCCATTCTAGTGCAGGGTGAAGGTGATCCCTAGATATGTGACAGATGGGAAAAGATGAAAGAAGAAGTCCAAAGATATTTGAAACATAAGGTGTTTATAGACGATATGTATTGTGTCCACTTATTAGAACTTGTGCGCCCTTTCTACGATTTGCTCCCAAGGATGTAAAGAATTTTATGAAACTGTACTTTACTTAAATCTATTTTTAATTCAGAAATTTGTTTGCTAAAGATATTTTAAGAAAATACCAAATCCTTTTTATTAGTTATCGACTCCTCCTTCCTTTCAACAGATAAAATGCATGCAGTCCAAAATTAAAATTATTTTACTGTAGTAATTCTGTGCTGCCAGTAAAAGAAATAATAACGCAGTACGTAAATTTCGAAGTCCAACCGTTCAATTGTTATACAATTAGTGTCACACAAAATAAGAAGAATAAAACTTTCAAAAAATGTTTTAACAAAACAGTAGGTGACTGCTTTTCATCTGATGGGAACGTAGTTTTTTGTAACGCTTGCAATAAAAAGGTAAGTAAATCATACTCATGTAATAATTAGTCTGTCTATCTATCTGTCTGCATTTTTTTTAATTCTGAAATTTTGGCTTCAGATTTGGATTCTACATCAAAAACTAAAGACATCGTCTTCGGTTTTTGATACCGTTTCGGGACCATGGTCAATATGGCCGCCAAAATTTGAAAATCTTTTAAAACTGTTGTCGAATTCAGTAGCAAAACGGAGTTCGTTGTGG
Organism: Ignelater luminosus; assembly: GCA_011009095.1. Lineage (NCBI taxonomy): Eukaryota > Metazoa > Arthropoda > Insecta > Coleoptera > Elateridae > Ignelater > Ignelater luminosus. The sequence goes on along the minus strand of VTPC01088027.1, from coordinate 50,380 downwards.
TTATGCCTTGCATTTCCAGCTGGCTTTATACTCCTATATACATTTTACACTTTAGTTTTTTAACGGGAAGTGATTATGTTGTTATAATGACTTTGATATTTATTCTTGCGATGTTGTCGTCTTCAAAGTTGCGTGGACACAAACTTATTTTGCATGCATAAACATAAAGATCTCAATAAGAAATAATGGAGTCGTCCCACATAGTAGAGTTTGTTTATTTGAAATAAATTAAATAGTTTCTTGGATAAAAAGAAATGTTTAATGTGATATTTAGTGTTTGCGCTTTGTGGTTCGGTTAGAATTTGAGAGATTTCAGTTTTGTTTTGCCTAATTAGTAAATACGTGGTAAATACAATACAATGCAAGGCAATTTTGTTAAAGCAACTTTAGATAATCTGCATTCAGTGACTGTCAGCATTATCAAAAGTAGGAATCACTGAAATATCTTTAGATTTGAAAGGCACCGCTGGAAGGGAATGTCCTGTGTTAGAAATAAAAGAAGCTTTTCTCGCCACAGAATTTATAGACAATGTGGCAGTATTTCAGGTAGCATATTTGACATAAACAATTAGTCGCAATCAACAGCTTCTTTCTACTACAAATGTATATCTTTCCAATCTATAAATACTAATGCTACAGCAGATAAATTCATTGAGTATTTAAAAAACAATATTACTAAAGACATTTGTGCAGGAATAGATAAATCTACTCGTTGTCAAAGAGCATCATCCAAATGGCATAAACTGAGACTTTGAAGAATAACAGCATCTATACGTAATATAATGCAATAGAATTTCAAACAGAAGCAACTGCAAGAAGAAAGACTCTTAAACCTTTAGTGTTACAAAAAGTTGAAAAATTAGTAGACATTAACATTAAAAGTGCTTGGATGTTTTTAAGAATGGACTACCCCATTTTTGGGGTTTCTCTTGATGGAGAAGAGAACCAATTTGTTTGCTCACGTGTGTAAAAGTAATCTACTTTTTAAAGTTCAAACTTTATACTGCCATTAATAGATGACGCCTAGTGAATACGTAGAAACAGATTAATAGAACGCATGCAATTATCTGTCTCCTAAACCCCAGCCTATCATGAAAATTGGCCGTGTGGTTTTTGAGTTACGAGCCTCCAAAATGAGGGTCAAGATTTAATACTCTAAGAGTAGGGTATAACTTCGCCAGAAATTTAATTTCTTTTGAAGGGTTAGTTAAAGATAAATGATGGCCAGACATTAAGAATTTTTTGCGTCGCCGATGTGATCGTCTTTGGTCATTTCTTTAGCTCTTTTGTAGGTATTGTAAATTTATATGCAAATAAAAGCATAGGGTAAACGACACAATTGTTGGCACCTATACAGTTATTGGCACGCCCTACTTCAAAGTAAAATAATAAGATTTAAATATACTAGAGACTTTTTTATTAAATTACTTAATGTGGCTGCATTCGTTCTGAAGAAATTGATGAATTTTTATTTTATTAGGGTGTTTCTAGAAAATTAAATTGGTGCTGTTAAATTGTGTGTTCATCAACGCTAAACATTTTGCAAGTTTTTTCAAGTTTGATAAGGTAGGCGGTATTTAATATATTTTAAAAAATGTGTTTTAACTACTGTAACGCCTATTTTTTACATTATTACATGTGTGTATACCATTATGTTAGAAATATTGCATTATAACCTCAAACTCATTTATATTTCTATTAATGTCGGGTATGCCAATAACTACGTTGTAGAAATTAACAAATTATAATAATTGGCAGGGGGGTCAATTATTGTCGTTCTGCGTAATAAAGCAATTTTATATATTTTTGCACTTATACACATGATTTTATGTACTATTCACTACAGTTAACGTCACTTTTAAAGACACAAAAGCTTGTGCAGTTGTTGGCACCCTGCCAATAAATACATTTTGGGGAGCCAATAACTGTATTACTTGAATTGAAATATTTAAATTTCTTGTTACCCAGATGCCTAGGTGCTTTCTTTTCGTTTTTTGTTCTATAATAGTAGCAGCAGGTATTTACACTGACTAAAGGCACGTACTAGGGCATTCAATTCCGAGATTTAGAGATTGCGATTGATTTTTGGAATGTTTCGGAATCAGGGTTGGTAACTAAAGTAATAGGTAAGTAATATAAGAATAGTTTGGTTATAATACTATCTAAATCTTTACGTTTACGAAGATTTATTTTCTAAATAAAATGACTTACATACTTTTAGTAGTTTAATAAATAATAGGCAGTTGAAAAAAGGTCGTCTGTTTCAAAAACGTACCTCTTTCTCATATCGATCTCGATCTCGTGATCATAATTTGCGAAATTCCGGTACTGTTTTACTATCCGAATTAATGCCCTAGTACCTATTTATCTAGGTATATCCCTAACAAGAACCATGATTTTTAATTTACAGAGATGCCGAAGACTTTTGCACCAGGAGAACGTTATAAAAAGAACTATGATGAGAGAGATATTGAACAGGCCGTTGAAGCAATTGAAGAGGGTCTTTCGAAAAAACAAGCTTCCAAAGAGTACGGCATACCAAGAGCCACATTACAGTTTAGATTGTCTAGTAAATTGAAGAAAACCGGCTATGGACCTCCACCTATATTAACACAAAACGAAGAAGAGCTTTTAGTTCATTGGATAAAGGAATGTCAGCTGAAAGGGTTTCCCAGACGAGTAGAAGACATCCAAATGTCTGTAAAGGAGTTTTTAGATAGCGTACCAAGAAAACATCCTTTTAAAGATAATATACCAGGTATAGGGTGGTACAAGTCGTTCATGAAACGGCATTCGTCAATTACAACTAGAACTACAGAAGGTGTAACTTCTGCTTCAGCATGTGTAAGCGAAGCAGATATTAGAAAATGGTTTGCTCAGATTTACAGCTATTTGAGAGAAAAAGGTTTCAATGACGTACTTTAAAATCCAACTAGAGTATACAATGGAGACAAAACAAATTTCCAGTTATGCCTACAGAATGAAAAAATCTTGGCACCAAAAGGTGCCAAAAATGTTTATGAGATCGAACGCGCCCAATCAAAATCCATAATAACTGTAATGTTCACTTTTAGTGCAGCAGGAAAAACTACACGCCCCTTAATAATTTATCCCCACAAGCGGATGCCAAAAGAAATGGTTAAGTCAGTTCCACAAGGGTGGGGAGTTGGCCACAGTGATGGTGGATGGATGAAAAAGGAAATTTTTTATGAGTATGTTGCTAACGTGTTCTATCCAAGCATTGTAAACGCTAAAGTTCGGTTTCCCGTACTATTGTTTGTGGATGGTCACAAAACTCATTTGGATACAAAACTTAGTGATCTGTGCAGCTACTTACAAATTATTCTGGCCGCTTTGTATCCCAATGCCACAAGGATATTACAACCAGCAGACGTTTCAGCATTTAAGCTTTTGAAAACGGGTTGGAAAAAAGGATTAGCTGTATGGAAAAGGCAAAATCCTGAAAAAGACGTTACTAAGGAAACATTTACTCCAATCTTGCAGTGCGTTTTGGAAAAATCTATTAGTCCAAAAATAATTGTAAATGGATTCAGAGCGTGTGGATTAAGTCCCTGGAATCCAGACGCCATAAATTATAACAAATGCCTTGGGAAAAACTCCAGTAACAAAATAAAGTAGGAAATACTGTAATAAATGGTGCGTTGACTTATGAAAAATTTTTTTAAATTGTGGGACCAAACAAAATTAATGAATTTAAGAAAATAGATAATATTAAAGGAAATAAAAACGAAGATTTCACGAAACTATACCACATATGGAAAAACTTTAACGAAGGTGAAAAACAAAAACATAAAAATGAAGACCGAGAGTCTATCAGTGAAGAAATTCTTAACATTGAGGCCATGGAGATGATGTTCACATCGAATATATAGATGAATGTACAGAGACTAATGAAAATGCCAGTTTAGAGAATGAATCTTTAAATTTAAGTAATATTTGTGAAAATAATATAATACTTGACCAAACTACTAAAATAGTGGATATCAACGACTAGATACCCAGTTATGCAGGAAATGAAGTAACTTTGGAAAAGAGTAAGCAAAAGTAAGTAGTACTGCCAAAAGTCGTTTTTCAGGAAGAAGTAATTACTGTTAATAGAGGTTTAAGTGACTTTATTCTTTATCCTAAAACACCAGAACGAAAAGGAAACCGAAATACAACGGAACGACTACCATTTGTGCTAACATCGTCTGGATGGAAACAGATTCAAAGAGACAAGAAAGAAAGAAAGATAAAAGAAGAACAAGGAAAAGAAGAAAGAAAAGCCCCCCCCCCTCATTAATAATAAACAAGAAAGAGAAGAATTACTTAAAACAAAGAGAATACCTGTCATATAAAAGAAGTGTGGTAATTTTAACACCAAGTCGATGAAATTAAAAGAAAATCGACAACAAACAAAAACAAAAGAAACGGAAACTGAAACTGAAAAAGCAAATTTGACGAATTTGGAAACAGTTCCGGAGAAAAATTTACTACATGATGAAGAAAGACAAAACAGCAAGCAATTGAACGAAAAAGTGAAGATACTCTCTGATATACAAATATTACCAAGCAGTAGGACCCACGTCAGGAACTTGCTCACTGTGTTAGATGGTGAATCAGATAAACACTGCTAAAGTACTCTCGAAGAACAAGTAAGCAATCCATTTCAGAATGCTGTTATTTATAGAGGATTATGTTACAGTTGCGTAAATAACATAAGCGTTATAAATACTGGTATAAAATGTCATACTTGTAATAGAACATATCATATGAAATGTATTTTGAAACTAGATGTCATTAATGGTCCCTTGTTTAAATGTAAAACGTGTAATGAAAAATTTTAAATAAGAATAAATATGTAGATATTTGGAAATAAAACGTTTTTGGTAGATTTAGGTATTTTATTAAGAAATACCCTATGCCAATTACTGTAACAAGCACTGCCAATTACTACAAGAAACGTGCCAATAACTATCTTTTGCACCTTGTTACAAAATTAATTTTTTTTTTTTCATATATGTTTCTTGAACAAACTGTTTTTATCAAATCAAATTAAAATAATTACGAAAGTTATTAATATAGTCAAAACTAATATAGCTGCGATATTTAATTTGTACTGATCGAAACAAAATCAAATATGTCTTAAAGTGCCAATAACTGTATGGTTTACCCTAACTAAGAATCTAGATTATCCAGACAGAAAACTGCATACTTGAAGAATCTCCCTTGCCACGACAAGACTCCCACAATTGGCGCCCCTAGATTTTGACTTAAATTATTTGACTGAGATTATTAGTGCTTTTTGTGTCGCCCACAACTTTCTATATTATATACAGGTATACAAAATTATATCGCCCCACTGTTTGCGATGCATCTTCTCTTCGACTTGAGTGCTTGCTGGCAGATATCTTTTTACTGTTCGATCATGAAATCCCGTTTGGTCCGTAACAGCAAATACAGTTAGCTGATCTGACTGGCTTATTGCAAATTGGTTGTGACAACAGGTTTGAATTTCTCTGTGCAACCAGGCTTAAGAATGCTAAATGTAATAAAATAAACCAATAAATGTGTACGCGACTTTAACGAACAATTAAGCCTCAAGATGTATCAACTTGTAAGTTACGTTAAATGAAATTTTAAGCATTTACATAATTAACTTGAATTAATCTTTCAGTCAAATACTAGTTAATTGAGCGTCACACTATTTGCAAAGTTAATTTACGATAAGTACATAAATCTAGAAATTTCCTTACGTACCTATAATGAATACAAAATTCAAATTAAACACGTTTTCTAGTTTTAGGTCACAAAGATGAAACAATTTGGAAGTGGAACACGAAAGGGTAACTATATTAGTTAGTTCTTTAAATTGAAAGATTTTTAAACAGTCTGGATGTACTGCGTGGAGTGTTTTGGCGTTTGAGTTGTTCTTAAGTCCATTCTTAACGTGCAAAATGAAATCTCACAGTTTAAGGGCAGGTGAAATCACCAAACAGAACGCACTTGAATTGTTCCTAAATTGGTTATTTTTTGATTGTAATAACTGCCCTTAACATGTAGATTATTTTAGGTTACATTTACAATAATTGCTTTACAAAAACTTTTCTTATTGCTACTAAAATAGTTTTTTTTATTTTTATGAAAAGCTAATTAACTCAGAAACTTCAAATTTGGCGTAGTTATGCAGAACAAGGAGCGCTACCTACTGATATAAATTTGGTTCCTATATGAATAGGAACCAAAGTAATGATACTTACAAACTGAGTTTTAATTTAAAATAGTAACATTGCATAACATAATTAAACTATTTAATGCAATAAAAGATTCATGACTGTTGTTGATTTTTCCGGAAATTGCATTGTGGACGTCGGTTATTTTCTCACCGAAACTAAAAAGATTAACAAGCATGATCGTATCTGTACTATAAGCAAGATGCATTACACTAAAGAAGTAAGACAGGGACTTCATTCAAACTTATATTTTTACTGCAAAACCTGTGAGAAAACTTTTAAGATATCCACACATCCAAAGACCAGTCAAATAAATGATTTATTGGTTTGGGCATCTACAGCAATTGGATGCGGTTATTCCCAATGTGAAGAACTTCTTTCTGTAATAAAGTATGTCTGCTGCATTTTACCGAAAGGTTGAAGAGGAAATTGGCAAGGTTTGGATAAGTCAATTGCATTCCCAAATGTTAAAAGCTGCAGAAGAAGAACAAAAAATTGCCATAAGTAAAAACCACATAGAAAATAGAATACCGTACATAACTGTTATTGCGGATGGAGAATGCGCAAAACGTTCGTATGGACACAGTTATTCTTCGTTATCTGGTGCGGGTTGCATTATAGGCGAAAAAACGGAAAAGGAGGAAGAGGAGGAGATTTTAGTGTGTATACACGAATTTTGCAGCATGTGACATATGGGAGATATGTCTTAAAGCTTGAATGCGCAAATCATGTTACTAGAGCATTTACTAGTAATATTAACAAGCTAATCGTAAATACAGCGTTTGAAGTAACTGTAAGAAACATTAGTAAATCCATAGTAACCAGGCTCAGTGCAGCTGTGAGATCTGCTACTACAAAATCTTCAGGCAGTTCAGTTTCTCAACCATGTGAAGTTCTACGGAATATCCCAACCACGTTTTCGAAAACCATGCCAACTGTAGAACGGAGTATTGTACACGAAAGGAACAAAATGACGAGAACTTTATGCCATTATTGCAGACCAGTGGGATGTTTGAAGAAATCCAAAAATGTATAGATTTTGTTGTACAAAAAGCCAACAGACTTACCCGCAATGTCACAACAAATCACGCAGAGAGATACATGTCTTTGGTAGCAAAATGTTTAGGAGGGAAAAGAATTGATTACTTTATACGAGGGTCGTACCAACAGCGTTGCATTAGAGCTGTACTATCTTTCAACGCAGGAATACACATATGGCACCATACGTGTATCACAAATAACTTAGATGCTGCAATATCTAAATCATTGACATAGAGGAAATAAACGAAGTGTATACGCCCACAGTATTATGAAACATAACAAAAAAAAACCTAGTAAAGACAGTAAAGATTACGGGGCAAATGCGGCTGAAACGGATATTAGTGGAAAAAGCTGGCACTGAAGAAGCAAAGAACTTTGAATGGTCTTCAAGTGGATAACATTCATGAAATTCAACAAGTAACTGTCGGCCAACATAATAACGCCAGACAGTTCGAAGTTTGTCGAAATCGCCTTACGGCATCTTCGTTTAGGCGGATATGCCAATGAAGGAACTCTACACCTTGCCATTCATTCGCTAAGAGTTTGCTCTGCAGTTTCCATCATCTTACCACTCCTGGTATTCTGTATGGCAGATTAAATAAAAAAACAGCCATAGAAAAATATCAAAAATTAAATAACGTTAAAGTAAACCCATCAGGTTTCTTCATTTACGAAGAATTTCCCTATTTAGGAGCATCTCCTAACGGTCTTACTGCAGAAAACGGGTTCGTGGAGGTAAAATGTTTATACTCAGTGAGAGACAGAAAGAAGTATTAGACAAGTTGTAATAGAAAAGTGTAAGAATGTGTGTGTTATTATGAAGGACGATAAATTGAAATTAAAAGAAAAACATACTTATTATTATCGGATACAAGGTCAATTAAATATTGATAAAAGAGACTACTTTTACGTTGATTTAGAAGTAGTTAGAATTGAAAAAAATGACAACTATTGAAAAACGTGTATGTTACCAAAACTAAAGGAATTTTATTTAGGGGTGCCTAGAGGGTTACAAATTCGGCACCGGCAATAATGGACGCTCAAGCTCACAAAGATAATCAAAAACCTTAGCAATTAGGAGCTGTTGCTATTTTTGCCTTATGCGCATAAAAGGTGATTCGAAACATTTTGTACTCAAGGTTGGTCATGAAAGAAGTGACGTATAACATTTCCTAATACATACCGTTGTAATTGTATTTCATTTCTGCTTTTGCCCTTAGGTTGGTTGATCTAATATTTGCCTTTGTGCTTCTACAATTTCTAAAGTAACGTTTTCTTACAAAACAACTTGTCTTCTGAAACAATACAAACCATAAATAACATCTGATTTTGGCTCCTCTTGTCAAATTGGCAAGTTTAAATTATAAAACTTCACTGTTTAGGATATGCCTTAGTTTGCGTCTTTGTCTTCCATAGCCATAGTTGGGTACGAATTTTTGTAATCAGGGGTTATTATTGATATGTATGTAAAGAATTATACAGTCGACTACGCTTAATTGGGACACAACGGGAAAATGTATTTTGTCCCAATAATCTGGAAGCCCTAATAAACCGGAGATCATAAACTACATTTTTACTGCGCATGTAATCGGTTGAGGCAAACATCCTTTTTCGTTAATAATGCACAAATCGTAGTGATTATTGTGCGTGCATTTGTGAGACACGTGTGTGCTATTAACCATTATTGTGATCATTATGAGAAACATTTGTTATAATAACAATAAGAGATAAGATAATTGTTAGTTTGTTTTGCTAGAAATTCTAGATTTGTGTGTTAATAGCTGAGTTTTAAATTGACTAAAAGTCATTTTTATCTTAAAAAACAAAAGCCTTTGTTTGTCCTCGATTAATGCCAGGATCTTTACCAAATCAATTTCCACAAGATTTGTGCAGAAGGTTTGTATTATATTGTATATGTAAATATTGTAGTGATAAATACTCATAGATACAAAAAAATCTTAAAGTATGAAAGTAATGTATTGTTGAAAACCCAAAAAATAAACTTAAGACCTATTAACTATTATTTAATTCTCTTGGGTTTTAGTGATGAACATGCCAGTTCAAAGAGAAAAGATGTAGAACAATTAATTAATACACCCATGACAACTCAGATGTTACCACCTGTTGCAATACAAAAGCCTGTTTTTAATGCAACTACTTCTGTAATGAAGCATCAAGACTGTATATTTTTGGAAAAAGATAAAAAAACCATCCAAATTCCTATCGAGATGAAAAACATATAGAGTAAAAAGAAAAATAAAACGTTTAAAAGAAAGTCCACAGAAAATATGTCCCCTAGCCCTAAGAGAGTTCGTTATGTGGGTGATATCACACCACAACATCTCTCAACACCCAAAAAAGCTCGTTAAAATTTAAATGTAATATGTTTCAAATTAGAAAAAAAAAATCGACAAATAAAAACTCTTAAACAGGCAAATCGTCGGTTGCTAAAGAGAGTTACTAATCTTGTGCAACTTTTAAAACACAAGAAAAGAATTTTATCAGTGAGGAAGCTACAGATATGTTACAGGTTTGTATAAAACTTTAAGATTATTTTCGGAAATTTTTGAAGATGTGAGAAAATATAAATTCAGGTTATAGTGCAATTCTCAAAATTACCACTTTTAAGTATTTTATATAAATGACCAATAGTAGTAAAAAAAGTAGCATCTACTATCCAAAATACCTGCTTAACAATCAAAATTTTATGTTTTTGAGAAAACTTCTTCTGATTCATTATGTGAACTTGTAAAAAGGAAATTGCAATAGAAGAAAAGAACCAAGTATTCTCCAGAACTACAAATGTTCGCTATTACATTGCAGTTTTATTCACCAAAAGCTTATGATTACGTTCATAGAAGTTTTGCTGGTCTGTTACCACATCCATCAACAATCTGTGATTGGTACCAAGTTATTGATCGAAATCCTGGGTTTACAAAAGAAGCCTTCAATGCTTTAAAGGAAAGAACCAGTAATGAATTAACAATTGTTAATTTAGTTATTGATGAAATGCCTATACAAGACCACATTCATTGGGATGGAAAAAAGTTCAATGGATATGTTGACATTGGTGCTGGCAGTTCCAACTGCGATGATGGCCCTCATGCCAAGAGTTGCCTTGCTTTTATGGCTGTCTCCATGAACAGGAAATGGAAAATTCCACTGGGCTATTTTTTAATTGGTTCTTTTAACTCTCAAGAAAGAGCTAACCTGTTAGAATTTTGCCTTGGCTTATTGGCAGAGACAGGAGCAAAATGTCGTTCTCTTACTTTTGATGGAGCAGCTGTAAATCTGGTCGTGTACAAGAATCTAGGTGCTGAATTTGATGAACCCAACTTCAAACCTTGGATTGTAAATTCCAAAACCAATGAGAAGGTACAAAAATATTTAAGCATGAATGTTTGAAGTAATAACTTTTGAAAATTGTAGGTATACTTCTTCTGGGATGCTTGCCATATGGTCAAGTTGGTCAGGAACTGTTTTGCAACAGAAAAGTTTTTCTACTCAGATAGAGGGCCGATTAAATGGGCTTTCTTGGAAAATCTTGCAAAGTTACAAGAAACTAAAGGACTGCGAGCAGGAACTCGACTATCAAAACAGTACATAAATTTTCACAACAAAAAGATAAATGTTCGATTAGCTGTTCAAATTCTGAGTAACAGTATATGCTCAGCACTTCAGTTTCTCGAAAACAATTTAAAAGAAGCCATGTTTAAAGGGTCTATCGAAACGGCAGTTTTTTGTAAAAACTTTAACGATGTGTTTGACATTCTTAATTCAAGGAAATCCTTTTCAAAAATAAAATTACTAAGACCAATATCAAAAAAAATTTGAAGAATTGAAGGAAAATGTCAGTGAATTAATTAAGAATATTCAGACCATCAGAATGAAAAATTCCACTAAAGTAGTGAACTTCCAAAGGAAATCAGGCTTTTTGGGATTAATTATTAATCTACAGAATGCCTTAGACGTGTATCAGTTCTTGAGTGATAATTATAATCTGAACTACCGCCTGACGTATAAATTGTCACAGGATCACCTGGAGATATTCTTTAGTGCTGTGAGGAATAGGTTCGGACATAACAATAATCCTTTTGCGTTCTAATTTAAAGATGCATTTCGAAGATTATTAGTCCGTAGTCAGGTTGAGGGCTCAAAGTATGGCAACTATATTAATTTAGACCATATACCTATTTTAACAAACAATTTTAAAACCACAAAAATAGTGATAAAATTATAGATGAACCCATATGTAGTACATGCTTTGAACATGATTATATTACTACAGCATTTACTTTATCTCCATATACTGAAGATGTGACAGCCTATATAGCAGACTTTATTGGCAAAAAAATATTACAAACAATTAATTGTAAAACGTGTGAAAGGGCGTTGCTGTCACCAAATGTAGTATCACAACTACAGAATTTCAAAACGTATGGTCAGTGGATGTAGTTGATATATGTAGGATTTCAGAAAGAATTTTCCGAAAACATGCGTAGTACCACTCTGTAAATTAATAAAAAAAAAGTCGAAGTGAGTTAAGGTAATAATATAATCAACTACTGTAAAACTTTTTGCATATTATTTTCCTATTTCCACTATTTTCCATTCTATTCTTCTTCGCCCGTCTCTAAATCGTCTATTTCTTTTTCCGCATCAGCCAGGCGTAATGAGTAATACAGATGCTTAACTTCCTGGACCTTTCAAATGTTAATCTGTTTCTAATAAGAGTTTGAATTTGGGCCCACTTGGAGAAGATCCTTTTTAGCTGAGCCGATGAAGCTGGTACTAATAATAATTTTAAGGCCAGCTGTGCTAGATTCGGATGATGTATCTCCGCAGAATTCCAGAACACTAACGGTTTGTTCACTTTTTTATCGTACAAGATTTTGAAAATACCATTTCGTGATTTAAAACTGTTCAAATCAATAATTCCTTTTGCAGAAAGACGCTGAAGGAGAAATAGATTTATTTTGCTTGTTTGCTCTTTGTTTAATTTGTTACTATCGCAAAATGGATGAAAATAGTAAACTACTAAAGCATATACATTAAGTGCCATATCTTTTCGCATCTTAATTTCTGACTCAATTTTTTTGTATATTTCTGGCAGTTTTAAATTTAGCCAATGGTTAGCTGCATAAAACACGTAGCTGCCTGACACGCATTAATTAATTCGCAAATTGGATTAAACAATTCTACATTTTCACGAACAATCTCGATAAATTCTTCATCAAAAATAAGATGCATAACGTTTTGATTAGATTTTTTATCTTTGCTTTCGACGGTAACAAGTTTCATATACTGCAAGTTTTCTAGTAAAGAAACATATGAATCGCGGTATGAACACCATCGTGTAGTGCTAGGTAGTTTTAGTCTACGACCACCCATTTGAACGACTTTTGTTTCGAGATCTACATGTTTAAATTCTTTTAAAATATCTGTAACTTTATCAGTACAGCCTTTGTTTAAAAAGCTTTTAGCGAGCAAATTTCCGATATGACTACTGCATGTAGAATGCCAAACTGTATGTTTCAGCATTTTGCCCATTTTAATTATAACAGTAGAATTGTCTGATACAACTGCATAGACAGATGTATTGTATCTTTCTTTAGCCAAGTCATCTGATACCTGATTCGCATTTTCAGATTCACCAGATAAGTCCCATGCATTAAGAAATGCTTGTTTTCCATTTGAGTTGTGTAGCATGCTGACTACAGCTTTAGCATTACTTGAGGAATTTTTCCAACCATCTATGATTAAAACCGATTCCGAATTTAAATATTTACACGTTTCATTAACAGAGCGTCTATACAAATTGTCTAATAAGTTTGTAGATAAAGTTTTTCTACTAGGTAACTCATCTAAATAAGCCGGGAGTAATTTTTCACAAAGTTTTTATAATGAACTGATTCTACAGTTATAAGCGGAATATTGCATCTAAATATAAATTTTGCCAAAGCATCATTCAATTCAGTCTCTTCCTTTTCAGATAATGTATCCATAAATTTAGTGATAGATTGGCTTTTATCAGTGGATTTAATTTTCTGAGATCTGCTGTCACTTACAGTTAACGTATTTGTAGCAGCTTGTTTATTTGGCATCCCAGCACCAGAAGATGATTGTTTTGGAAGAGAGAATAAATTGGTTACTGTAGATGGCAGTAGTAGTATCGTCGAACTTGATGCTGAATGAGATCTACTTGTAGAAGCTAAAGATAAAGGCGACGAGGCACCGAGTTCCTTAGGATTTACATGTTTTACACTTAAAGATTCATCAAACATAACTTCCAGTTCCATCCTTCTCCAATTCTGTGACAAAGTAATTTCTTTCGAATTGTCGTTTTTGTCTTCATTTTCGTTAATAAGCACAACTTCGGACGACTCAGAAGATGTGCTAGGACAGGGGCTTCTACTTCGGCTGCGGGAGCGTCTAATATTTTCGCCTTTACGCCGACAAACATTTCTGCAAGAACAAGGATTTACCTATGCTATTTGGCATACAAAATATAAATTTACACAAACCTGTGTGACTGTAAACGGCTGGAAGCGGTATTTGTTAATTGTTTTCCGCGCACACTACACATAGCAGAGTATTTTCTGTCACCATTTTTTACTAACGTAAACCCTAGTTAATCAAATAATTTATTTTTACACCGTCCAACCATGTTTTGTAATAAAAAATATCTCGATAAACCGCACACTCTAACTAAAGCTTTGTAATAAGAGGTTATGTTGTTATGTTTTTAAGTTACAGACCGACCACCATAAAATGAGAAAAATCTGCACCCAGACACAGTGGTATAAATAGTGAATGCAAAAGCCCGCAATGCGGGCGGAACGCTGAAGGATTTGGGGGCCCTACAATCGTTTACAGATATGAAATAAAAATAGCCATATAATTAGGAAAGTCCCTATAAGTGAAATTTTTACTGTCCAGTTCATTTTACTTTTCACTTTTAACTAAAATCTCTATTGTGTAGTCACGTAGTTGGTTTATTGCAATTTGCAGAAAGTTATACCTTTGTTGTACAGTTTTCTGCATAAAATAATGTCGCAAATCATTTCTTTAACGAAGCAATTAACTAAATACACGAAATCTAATTTCATATTAATTATCCAAAATCTTATGGTTTCTTAGGAAACAAATTTTATCTAATTAATGCTAAATCAGATTTGTGTGTTTGATCAATTCATTCATTAACAGAATGTACTGCAACATTGTTTATGTAAAAAACTGTACAGTTTGTCGGTATTTTTATATTTATTGCACATTGTTGGTATCTTAGAAGAAACTCATATTATTGTAAAAGTGCAATAATATTTGTTCCAGATCTGTCCAAGTTTTACTTTCTTTATAGCCTTAAAATGCAAATTACTTTATGGTGACCCATTAACGGCCATTAATGCGAAAACGCAACATTAAAGTAATAATTTTTTATCAAGTAAAATAAAACAATATCAGATATATTAAAGTACCTGCTATAAGGTGATGTTTTGTAGTGTGTAAATATATCGTTTTCATTACAAAAAATAATTATTCTTTTGTTAAAATTTGCATATGAATTTGACCAACTTTCCTACTCATATCTGTTTTATAATATCGATAATCCAAATACTATTTTGTAGTGTTATATTGAACAGGTATAAATGTACATATTTCAATAGAAAGAAATTAAAAATTTTCTTGGTACTAGCAACTGCAACTAGCACATAATATAGTTAGACCATAGTGTATTAGACCGTAGATTTGTTTGGTTTGGTTGTAAATTACAGACTTCTAAACGGCATAGTAGGAAGCAAGAAATATTTTAAAATTTATAACCGTATCTACTACAAATAACACCATAAACTAATTTATATTTTAAGGGTTCGAATAGGATGTAGTGAAAATTCCACAGCTGTGGAACGAATGCGACTTGCGATATACTTTTTGACTTCAAGAATGCAATTTCTGAGTTACCAACAAAATTAAATAACAAAAAAATTCCGGTAAATTATACAATAAACATACAAATTCCTATAGTAAATAAACGTGATTGCACATGATAATCCCATCTGATAGGAATGTAACTTTTTGTAACCCTTGCAATAAAGAGGTAAGTATCGTACAACTGTAAAATTTTTAATAATTGTCTTAGTCATTGCTTTATGATATAACTAGTGCAATGTTTATGAATTTATTCGTAAATTACAAACCTTGTATTTTTTATATCCCTATATACATTCTGCACTTTTGTTTTTCAAAGGAAGTATTTATTTTATTATAATTAGATTATTGTATTATATATACATATTGTAATGATATAATGACTTCAATGTAATGATTTCCACAACATTTAATTATAGTCTTATTTCATGGGCCGAAATTGAATTTTATTTATCAAAATTTTAAATTAATGTCAAAAATGTTTGTTAATTATAGGTTAATGGTTATGACATTAACTGTGTGTCAATGAGATTTGTCAGCTTCTATTATGAATGTCAAGATATGTTTGTCAAAAAAACTTATAAATTGATAATGATCAACTCATTCAAAGAATTTTTACATTTTTTTTTATCTAACTATACTAACTACAGAGTTTTATTATTTTAACTTTCTTCCTTTTTTAGTAGATAAGATTTTACTTTATTTTTTATTTTATTTCTAATTATCCCACTTATAAACTTTAGTAGGTCCTCTTCCTCTTCTTGGGTATCCTTTGTTCACCTTTATAGCACTCAGTCTCGTCTTCTCACAATTTTGCCCTTTGTATCTCATCCAATAATTGTTCACCACAGTAAAATTGGGAACGCGCACCAAGTCACTCTACTCATTTGCTTCCTTCCTCATTTTTTCCATTTACTGTACTGATTCTTTCTTCATTTCTATTTGGTCTCTCTTTGTCGATGTCTTTTTTTGTTTTAGTCAATTAATGATAAATAAAAGTCCATTTATTGGGTGTACCTTATTTTATTTTATTTTAGATGTACTTTTCTTGTGATAACATGTCACATTGCACATAAACCGCAATAAACATAACAGAAACCATAAATGTAACAAATCTTAAGAACCATATACATAAACATCTTAACAACCATATAGATAACGAATATTAATAACCATTTAAAAAAATAATCTTAATCCATTACATTTCTTTTTTATTATTACTTCTTTTCATTTTTTAAAAGAAAAGACTTATTTCACAATTCTCTATTTTCTATTTTTTTTATCTATCAACAACCACACCTAGATACCCCTTTTTTTCAATTTTTCTTTTCAACAAACTTCCCTTTTTTCCTTTCCTTTTTTTATTATCTAGCCGCCCACTCTATACAACCTACTTTTCGTTATCTATTCCTAATCACAAAACCTACTGTACATGCACTTAATCATATTATATTCTTTGAATGATTAACCCTTTTTTTTATTTTAAACCATATAGTTTTGAATATCATCACAATATATTAATAACGTTCATCCTTTTTGCCGCTCTTTCATGAGTGGTCAAAGTGCTCGAAATTTGTCCCTATTCCATGCGTGTCTTTTCTGTTTGTCTGTAACATAACAGTTCGTACATTATACATAACTTCAAAAAACTAAAATATTACATTGTCTACCCATTGTCTACATTGTCTACATTGTTTACATTAAAATTAATTGTCTACGTGCATTGTCTACATGAAATGTAGACAATAATAGATTACACGTAAACGCCCATCACTGGCGGTGCAATTTTACTTACTTATATCTGATTCCATTTTATTAGAAATTTCCCAATTAAGCGGAATCGACTGTAATTCTTTAAATAACGAATCTAATATGTAATAGTAATAATAATAATAATAATAACAACCCAAAAATCGTCAAAATTCTACATTTGCCTTCTTAGTCCCAATAAAACAGTTTTGGTATTGAATCTTTCTTTTACTGATCCGCCAATTACAAAATGACAACTGCAGTAGTTTTAAGTTTCGTATTTGCAGTTGCCATTTTATACTTTAAAATTTTATAAAATTAAGCATTTTTCAGAAAAACGTTTATTTATTCGTTAATAAACATTAAACTTTCAGTATATTTAAAACGGGCTTTTGTAAAGACATTTTATATTTTAATTAATTATTCATATTTGAATGCATGGCAGAGATATCGCAAATCAATTTTGAACTGAAGTGATAAAAATTTTAGCAAAACTTGGATTCCTTATTAGCTAAATACCTAACTTATTTTAACTGAATTATTGTAATATTTACTATAGTGGTAGTAATCTATCAATGTGCAAAAAGTGTAATATTAATTGTGTATGATGAAAATTTATTGTAATAGCGCTTGATAATAAAATTCATTGCATTTATCTCAAAAGGTATTTCTACCACAAATAACGTAATTTGTTAGTTTACCTGTAGGAATCAAACCAGATGGTTTTAACAGCGGTCAGTAAATAGAATGCAATCCTTTCACGCGCCTGTTTACAGGTTTGTCATGGGCTTGTCAAACATGACTGACTTTCTTTCCTTCTCTCTTACCCGGAGGTGTTATTTGTGTTGCCTATATTTGATAAGCGAATTTGTAGACGCTTTCACCTACCCTTAAATTAGCAAAATTCTGACATTAGGAAGAAATTTATTCTTATATGCTGTTGTATGGTAAACGTTACCTAAAGATTGAGAATAGCTTTAAAGCATAAAAAGTAGAAATAGAAAACGCAGTGCCACTAAATTTAACAGATTAAGTATTCAGACCGTTGCTAAAGATGACAAATTAAAAGACTGCTAAATAAGCATGTCACTCCTCAAAGATGAACTGTAACTATTCAACGCCTTTAAATTTTCGTCATTAATTTATGCTTAGAAAACAGTTACGTGTGAAGTGATTTAAAATATTAAAATGCTATAATTTCTTTTCTTGTACTATAATTGTATAATGATAGATATCGGATAATTATTGAATTTGTACGATTATGTGTTTGTAGAATTTCGTAACGTTATTGATTTCCCACTGCCGTGAAGTTTTGTTCATATATGAATTCTGAAATTGTACAGTATCGGAATAGCTCCAGCAGTTATGTGAAGAGTCTTAATTACCTAATTTAAAGGTTTGTTTCAATTTAAAAATATAATATTATGAACATTATTAAAAACATACCATCTAAAACAAATAAAAAGAAGATGTGTTTAATAGAAAAAAGTTCAACAAAAAACGCTGTTCATAATTTGAAAAGACAAATATAACTCGTCTGACATGTCAGAATGATTAATTGAAAAGACATGGTAACTAACGAAGAAAAATTGAATGTGGAAGTCCGGATATATTAAAACACCACCTTGGTCAGTCTCTTGTCACTTTGGGTGACACGTGGAAACAAGATTAGCTTTGCAACATGAATATATATTTAAATTAACAGTACGTGCTTTCATTTTTTATGAAACTTTTGATCAAAAAAGGGAACATCTATTACGAACAAAATGCTAGTGGGCGAATGATGAGGGTCGAATTTAATTTACTTTCGACTTAAACGTGAAATACCTAAACACCCCTAAAGTTGTCTAAATTCTCTTCGTTATAGAGTAATACTAAATTTTTCATTAACCCTTCTATTAAATTGTTTCGACGTGTAACCTATACCACAAAACACATTTCTTGAAAAGAGGTAAATACGGTGTTTAAATAAGACGTTCACAAATAAATATTCAGTTCACGAGTTTTGTCGCTTCGTCGCTAGAACTTCCTACTGATATTAGCTTTTTCTTCCTTGTGATGTATGAACTTATAAATTTAAACACGTCGGTATTTTATCGACTTCTGTGTAGAGAAAACATGATAAAAATATGCCTCTTCTCAAGTTCAACTTTTTATTACAGTTTTATTTATTTCTTATAGCAATAAGCCAACAATCTCCGACCTCTCCTGTCATAAAAGAAAATATTAAAGACATTTCGATAAAATCTATAACCAATATCACAAGCAAAGGTTTATTACCTAAATTCATTTGTCATATAATTATTGGTTTGGTTTTTTTTTGTTTTCAAAGTTAGGTTCTTTAATATAACTAGCAGATTGCAAAAATTACTGAGGCAATTCATAGTGTTAGTAAGGTAAGTTTGTTTCTTTTTAACAGTCGATACGAAATGCGTTTAAAATAACAACCAATATGGTACGCACCATTAAGAGATATTTTCGAAGTAGGCATCACGTTACAGAAGCACAAGACTTACTCTCAGTACATAAACTAGACATCAAATGAGCTTCACTTTAGTAACCTAATTGACAGTGTAATTAATTTCTGCAAAACTTTGACTGTAATACCTTGCCGTAAATCTTTCAGATTATTAACTGGTTGTGAATTACCGAGTTCTTGACCACAAAGAGAAACTATATATGAAGTTGAATCAGGGACAAGGGATTGCTATATTTCGACTAATTATGCGCTCATCAAAGAAACTGTTTTCAAAAGTTCAAGGTCTCTACAGTACAATGAGGAGTTGCCCGGTATAATGGAAAAGACTATTTGAAATTTCGTTTAAGATTTGCGTTATTTATAAAACGGAAATAGTGGTTTACGGTTTTAGAAACCGAAACGCCGACAGAAAAAGAAGCGAAGGAGAAATGCGAAAGGCTAGATGTAAAGGTCTAAAGCGTCTTAGTGGATGCTGTTACTGACAATATTCTAGATAAGATTGCTCACGAGGGTACAGCTAAAAGCATGCTCAATGCTCTTGACGCCGCATATCAGCGAAAAACGAAACGAAAACTTTTAAATTTAACGATGCTCAAAGGAAAAAATTCCAAGGAGTTTTTCAGCCGTTTTCAAAAACATATAAGTGTCCTCAAAGATGCCGGGGAGGCACTAAAAGAGGAAGAAAGGTTATCCTTCTTACTCCTTATTCTCCCGGATTAATACAACCATATCACGGATGTAGTAGATGCCGTAACTAACGGCAAGAGAACAGTAAAGTACGTCAAATAAAAAATTTTATTTGAGCACTGCAAGTCAGAAAGTCAATCTATCAGTAAGACGAATAATATGGTTTTCAAGGCTATTCATAGGCAAAGCAGACGTGGGACAACCACTGGAAATTGGAGAGAGGCACTCAGTGAGAACTGGCGTGAGGCAACCAGCGGAAATTATTGCGGGCCGAATGGAACTTTGCGTGAGGCACCCTGCAGAAACTATCACGAGCCGCACAATGGAGATTCTGGGACAAATTATTACCCTTGTTACCGCTGTGGACACTTTGAAAATTATAGAAAGGAATGCCAGGCTTATTTACCCCAACAATTAACACCCCGAAAACAAAATTTTCAATAGGTCATACGGACGCCAAAGCGTTTATGCCAACAACACTCAACTACAAGAAGAAGATGACATCAGTTCTTCCGTTAAGAAGTTATTCAAGAAGATGTCAATATCGATTCTTCCACTACAGAAGTATAACCTTTTGAGGTCGCCACTGTCGAGATCAGTGCATTTACCTCAAAAGTCCACGCCTCCTTGATCGTCATCAAGGCACTCAAGGTAAATAGCATTAATACTTGTAAAGAATTAAAATGGTTATTGAACAGTGGCTGCATGGATCACATAATAAACTGTGAAAACTATTACTATGAAAAAGCAAAACCTAAGAACGCCGTTGTTGTTAAGCTAGGAGATGGCCATCTGTTAAAAGCCATTCACGTAGGGAACATAAGGATACAGATAAACCTAGACGGTAGAAATAATATCATTAACCCAAAAAATGTATATTACACGCTCGAGATAACCCAACATTTAATTATATTCACAGAATAACTGAGACAGGCGATTCAGTTTTTGCTAAATCAATTACCACATAAGTCAGAAATCGATGAACTAGTAGGAGTAGCCCAAAAGAAACACAAGCTTTATAAACTAACCTACTATGTAATCGGAGATTCCCAAACATGCTTCATTCATGCCTTCACCAGCACTCTCGAGATAATTTTCAAGTAAGGAACAATGGCATCGCATGCTTAAGCATGTGAACTTTGCGGACTTGGGCATTTTGTACTCCGAACAACTTTTAAACAGGTTATTTAAACAATTAAACTGTAAAGAACCGGAGACCTGTAAAACCTGCCTAGAACATAAATTTTGTAGTTTAAAATTTCAAAACTACCGCACTAGGGCTACCCATGTCTTTGTACATACACTCTGATGTGAATATAGTCACACCATTAGGTTATAAAAATGAAAAAATTCGTTACATTTATTAACGATTATAGTCGACTGACAAGAATCTATTGTATCCAGCAAAAGCCCAAGTTGTAGAAAAATTTATTCATTACGTAAATACTATGACGAACATGACAGAACGTAATATAATAATCCTGAGATGTGACGAAAATTCGGTTATCTAAACAAGCGTTTGAAAGGGGTATTTTAGTGGGGTATACAGATACCGGATATCGCGTTTTCGTCAGCGGTCAAGGAAAGTCCTCAAGTTTGACTGTCCGAATCATATAAACCTTATTTTGCGACTTTGATATCTAAGATCTCTCAAACTCGAAAAAAAAACAGAAATCGCTCAAGTCAAGGAAGCAGTAGAAGAAAGGTCTCCTGATGAAAGTGAAACACTGACTTTACGTAATGACACCTAGAACACCTCAGCTAGACCCAGCAGAAATAGAAAAAGTCTTGTCTATCTTATAAACTACGTGATTGTTACGCACTCCAGAAACTTACGAAGAGGCTGTTCAAAGTCCTGACTCAGTTCGTTGGATACAAGCCTGTAATGTCATTTTAAAATAACTTTAATTTTGTTCAGATATCTTTTTCTTGGTGTATAACAACTGAAGTATTTCATTTTGCATAAAGACATGTATTAAAATTGTTTGTTTTAATAGTCGATAAATCTTTGCCTCGACTTACTGGCTCCACGAACGTGCTTTACCCTGAATTGTTAATTGCTTTTCGATGCCAAGATGTCTTTATAAACCTTGGTTTCGTAGAATTCTAGCTTGCGTTGTTTACGGTCTCATGATCTTGTGTAAGTCAGATTCACAACGAAACCGTGAAGCTAGTTAAAGCTTCATTCTCATAGGGCTGTCTGTACTTTTTTACTTGTCCGGGTTTAATCCCGGTTGCGTCTCAGTTTCTTGTTCCAGTAAGCCGGATCTGCGCCCGAGAGACGCTCAAAAAACATAGAGGACTTTCTCGCTGTCTTTTGAACGAGTCGGACGGTCGTGTTTCGTTACAACAAATAAGTGCTACAAGTTACCTTCGTTTGCATTTGTTGCATTTTGTTAACCCTCGAAGAAAGGCTTCCTGAGGGGTTAAATATATCGCCTTGTGAGGCGGACATGTGTCTTAGCTTGTAAGCAGAAAGGTTCAATCTATTAAATTTTCTAGTTTTGTGTAAAAGGCGAGTTCAGTAAAATATCTGGGATTGCGTAAAATAAGAAACACCGCCCCGACATTTGAATCTATTTCGCTTTGTTACTTTTCTTCTGTTTGCCGTCCAAATATCATCTGGTGGTTCGGTCTTAAACTGTTGGTTGCCCTGTGTGAAAAGAAATTATTGTTTTGTGTTGGGTCCGTGTAAAACAAATAGATTGAGTTTTTGTTTGCTAATAACAATCATAAAAGACGCTTGAATCCGATAGTGCTTTGGAAAGTTTCCTGAATCACAGAAATACCCGTAAAATTTGAAATACATACGGCCTGCAGTTCAAGTTCACGGAATCGTGCCGACGTTTCCTGAATTGATTGCGTTAATGCTTGACAATGTAAGCCATTAAGTGAATCATCGGGAGGACCAGTGAAACCTGTAATATTTAACATGGTATTTAGTTCATATCTTTCATTATTATCTTTTTTGTGTAACTGGTACGTAAGCGTGACCAATGCTTTAGTCCGTCTACAGAATTCTTTTGTTTATTTATATTGTTTTGGTAAGTAAAGGGAGGATTAACTTTGACCTCTTTGTTGAAAATTGTAGGTTTTTCAACTAAAGAATTCAAAGCGTCGAGTTAACTATTTAAATTTATCCTTTGAAAAGTGAAGTGTTCATTGTAAGCGTTTTACAAAGTGTAGTTCACGAGAACCTGCGTGGGCTGGCCCCGTTGGTTCTCTATGACCTTTAGCTTTTGGCGCTTTTAATTTTAAACATCTTTTGGATTTGACAAAAGTTTTTGTGTGTGTAAGCTTCCTTCTTCTTTTCGTTAATTAAATTTAGTTAGAACCACCCCGTCTTCGACTTGAGCTACGGAATTGAACATCTTCCGTCATCCGTAACGGGCCTTAGGCTCCTTTTTCAGCTTTTTTCCGTTACAAGCCATGAAAGAAGAGATGAAATGTCTCGAAGCAAATAGCACATGGGAATTAGTAACCTCATCAGAAAATACAAGAATTGTGCCTGTCAAGTATATGAATAAGTTAAAGTTAGACGGCCAATATAAAGATTTTCTAGTAGCAATCGGCTTTCGACAACCTGGAACAGTGAAAAATAGAATTATGCTCCTGTAGCAGCCATGACTCTCCTTTTAGTCGCCTGTCACTATGGCTAGTATTAAAAGCACACTCCTAAAAATCACGTTTTTAAATCAAAAACTTCAGTCACAAGTATATGTGATTCAACCAAAAGATGTTATTCAAGGGCGAAATAAGGTTTGCCATCTAAATAAGGCCCTATACGGTCTCCGAAAGAATCTACGTGCTTGGTATAATTGTCTCAACGAGTTTATGATCGAATTTAGCCTCCAGAGGTCCGACTACAATTGTTGTTTCTCCATAAATTTGACACAGGGAATAGCAATCGTCCTGATATTGTACGTAGACGATCTTTTAATATTTAACAATAAAAGCACTTAATTTTGGACATAGAACTCCAACTTCAAGCAAGATTTGGCATGATGGACATGGGCCCAATCTCGAACTATTTTAGGATCTCAGTTAAATACAACGCCAAGGGGCACAGTATAACCCTCGATCAACCAGAACATATTGATTCCTTAGCCGAAAAATATAATGTAAGTAATATGCGAAAATATAACACCCCAATGAAAAAAATTTAAAGTTATGCCAATTCATTCTGATCCTCGCCCAGAGTTATTGGCGCCTTACTTTTTATTGGCACAGCAACTAGGCCGGATATACCGTTTGCTGTTAACCATTTAAGCCGTTTTCAGACCGATTCCTCCATCACTGATTTTAAATACACCATCCGCATACTAGAATATCTGTACGACACCAGAACTGTAAAGCTTCACTACTCCAACAGTTCAGCAACAATACTTACAGGGTGGGCTGGCGCTTACTGGGCATCAGACTGTACGGATCGGAAGTTCACTACTGGTATCCTTATACAAGTCCTCGGTAACATTGTAATATGGTGAACATATCATACCGTTTGAAAAGTTTATAGAGCTTATTAAAAATAGTTTTTCTGAGTACTTAAGATTGCTTAATTGGACATATTCCAAGAATTTTGGGAATGGTTAGAAATAAATTCTCCGAAGTTTGTATTTCGTGGGTTAAATAATTTTAACTACAATTTTGTTTAATCAAATGTTGGAATTGCAAATACGTCGTCAGATCTATTAAATATTAGTAATACTCGAGGGCACTGAATCCTTTGTTGTTTTTGGAAAACTGTTATATAGTGATTACTTCGCTTTGAAAATCAACTGCGGTAGTGAACATTGGTTGATAGCTTAAATTAGTTGTAGAAATTTGCACCGGCGTCTTTGCATTTAAACAATTTTCCGTGAGCGCCTAAAAGTATCTTTTGTGCTGCTTCGTGGATGGAAGCGCGCGACGGTCACTGACCATTTTGTAAAGTAAATTTGCGAGAACATGTTTCCCTGTATGGAGTTCAAATTTTGTTATTATTATTCACGAAAAATGTTTGACATACCTAGATTTTTTCCGATTTATTCTAAGTAAGTAAACAGTATCTAAAAAAAAGTGTGTTCTACTTTTTAAATTCTGGTTTGCTTCTATATTCCTTACACGGGTTCATTTTTTTCCTTCAATTCGACAAACCTGGATATGAATTCTCTTTGCCTAGTTACGTCTCCTATGTTTCAATATTCTTTAAAAATAATGTTTCTTCTGTCTTCATTGATTTTTGTTGCACATCTTAACCTATACTTTTTAGTGCAGGATGGTTCAATTTTTTTCTCTGGCACAATAGTATTTTTCCAATTTTTATACTGCTTACCACTATTTCCACGACTTTTAATTACACCCCTTCTCCATTTACTGACATCTAGCGTTTTCTTTCTGATTTTCTTTCTTGCCCAACATCATCTAATGAAATTTTTGTCTTTTCTTGATCTTTTACTAAATCTTCTGCTTTCTCAACACTTTATTCTTCATCTGGGTAGTAATTGGACTCGTCATCAGTTGCATATAGATCTGATTTTTGCTAATATGGTACTGACAGCATCATCAAGAGATTTTTCTGTTGTATTGTTAATACCACTGTATTGTGTTGAAACGTCACAAAGTTTGTGTTCATGGTTCAGCTAGAACTTGATTATTGCTCATAAAACTTTGAAAAGACAAATTAGTTGCAACATAGCTATTGTCAGAATCATTAAATGGGATAGCTACAGGTTATAACTTGATTATAACTGCAAACACTTTCAAAAGATATTTGAGTCGAAATGCAGTTATTATCTTTACTGTTAGTCGCAGTTAGGGTACACCAAAGTATCTACTTTTTTCTTATTAATTACATTTTTTATTCTTTAATAATTTCTAGGTTGCATATCACTTATTAATGCAATATATCAATTAGTAGAGGTTGAAGGATAAAGGTATGTAATTGACAAAAAAGAAACAGATCGTTGGTCGTGCCTCCAAGGTGCACTTCACCAATAATAATGTTTACATAACCTCCAAAACGATACAATCACTGTAGCATTACTTAATAACCTAATAAACTTGGCATGTTCACTGAACTTACCTAAAGTATTTAACGAGTACTCATGTGCCACAGATGCCAGTCGCATTATTTTCTTTATTTCGATTTTCCTTTTTAAACAGAATTTACAAACACACCAAGAGCACACTAAAACAACGCGTATAGAAACTACCGTTTCTAAGTTGTTTTGTGTTCAAAAGGCATGCGATAGCCGACGTAAGTTATTCAATATGAATTAGCTGTAAGCCAAACTAACCTATGTTTACTACAACTAGCGTATGTCCACATTGCCCGTCAAGGCTTTTAGCAGCTCATGGTCTAATGACGGTTAACATCGTTCTGCATCAAATTATATAGGTTAGGGTACCTTCAAATTTTAAATTTTCCTCCAAACTATAAATAAATGGGCTTAGGTTGTTTCGGCATTAAATCCGCGACATTTTGAACATTAGATAGGCGAGGAAACCTGAACAAGCTTTGGGCTATCCTTTCCCTCTCTTTCTTCAGGTCTCTTTCTTTAGAGCATATTTTTTTGGCTCTGTCATATAGGCACCTTGCAACGCGACCTTTAGACAACATTATTCATTAGCACTTTCTAAACAAGTTAACAAGTTGTTACAACTATTGTGGAAGTATAAAGAACTGATCAACTGATGCGAGTTGATGTTTGGCTAAGATTCAAACATTAAGCGAGTCCGTAAAGTGTTGACAAGCTTTTATATAATCTGTACCTGTGCATAACGAAAGGTGAGGTTTGTAGCTCGGAG
>VTPC01088027.1:0-18473 GCA_011009095.1 Ignelater luminosus | reverse complement strand
GGACATATTTTCTGTGGACTTTCTTTTAAACGTTTTATTTTTCTTTTTACTATATATGTTTTTCATCTGGATAGGAATTTGGATGGTTTCTTTATCTTTTTCCAAAAATATACAGTCTTGATGCTTCATTACAGAAGTAGTTGCATTAAAAACAGGCTTTTGTATTGCAACTGGTGGTAACATCTGAGTTGTCATGGGTGTATTAATTAATTGTTCTACATCTTTTCTCTTTGAACTGGCATGTTTATCACTAAAACCCAAAAGAATTCAATAATAATTAATAGATTTTAAGTTTATTTTTTGGGTTTTCAACAATACATTACTTTCATACTTTAAGATTTTTTTGTATCTATCAGTTTTTATCACTACAATATTTACATATAAAATATAATACAAACCTTCTGCACAAATCATGTGGAAATTGATTTGGTAAAGATCCTGGCATTAATCGAGGACAAACAAAGGCTTTTGTTGAATAACAAGTTACATGAAAGAGTTTACTACAGGTTGTTGATCTGTTGTGAATCATTTCAGCATTCAAATTTAATACGGCCAACCACTTTTCACGATGTTGCAGATTTTTGAAAAAACTAGAATTAACAAGATAAATATTAAAAAGGTAGAAATCACAAAATGCTCTTACTTAAATATGGTAAGATAACGTATCATCCACAGTTTTGCAAACCACACAGTAAATTAAAATTGTAAGTATTCATTTTAAGATAAAAATGACTTTTAGTCAATTTAGAACTCAGCTATTAACACAAAAATCTAGAATTTCTAGCAAAACAAACTAACAATTATCTTATCTCTTATTATTATTATAAAAAATGTTTCTCACAATGATCACAATAATGGTTTATAGTACACACGTGTCTCACAAATGCACACACAATAATCAGTACGATTTGTGCATTATTAACGAAAAAGGATGTTTGCCTCAACCGATTACATGTGCAGTAAAAATGTATTTTATGATCTCCGGTTTATTAGGGATTCCAGATTATAGGGACAAAATACATTTTCCCGTTGTGTCCCAATTAAGCGTAGTCGACTGTATAATTCTTTACATACATATCAATAATAACCCCTAATTACAAAAATTCGTACCCAACTATGGCTATGAAAGACAAAGACGCAAACTAAGGGATATCCTAAACAGTGAAGTTTTATAATTTAAACTTGCTAATTTGACAAGAGGAGCCAAAATCAGATGTTATTTATGGTTTGTATTGTTTCAGAAGACAAGGTGTTTTGTGAGAAAACGTGACTTTAGAAATTGTAGAAGCATCAAAGGCAAGTATTAGATCAACCAACCTAAGGGCAAAAGCAGAAATGAAATACAATTACAACGGTATGTCATACGTCACTTCTTTCATGACCAACCTTGAGTACAAAATGTTTCGAATCACCTTTTATGCGTATAAGGCAAAAATAGCAACAGCTCCTAATTGCTAAGGTTTTTGATTATCTTTGTGAGCTTGAGCGTCCATTATTGCCGGTGCCGAATCTGTAACCCTCTAGGTACCCCTAAATAAAATTCCTTTAGTTTTGGTAACATACACGTTTTCTAATAGTTGTCATTTTTTTTCAATTCTAACTACTTCTAAATCAACGTAAAAGTAGTCTCTTTTAATTGACCTTGTATCCGATAATAATAAGTATGTTTTTCTTTTAATTTCAATTTATCGTCCTTCATAATAACACACACATTCTTACACTTTTCTATTACAACTTGTCTAATACTTCTTTCTGTCTCTCTCTGAGTATAAACATTTTACCTCCACGAACCCGTTTTCTGCAATAAGACCGTCAGGAGATGCTCCTAAATAGGGAAATTTTTCGTAAATGAAGAAACCTGATGGGTTTACTTTAACGTTATTTAATTTTTGATATTTTTCTATGGCTGTTTTTTTATTTAATCTGCCATACAGAATACCAGGAGTGGTAAGATAATGGAAACTGCAGAGCAAACTCTTAGCGAATGAATGGCAAGTTGTAGAGTTCCTTCATTGGCATATCCGCCTAAACGAAGATGCCATAAGGCGATTTCGACAAACTTCAAACTATCTGGCGTTATTATGTTGGCCGACAGTTACTCGTTGAATTTCATGAATGTTATCCACTTGAAGAGCATTCAAAATTCTTTGCTTCAGTGCCAGTTTTTTTTCACTAATATCCGTTTCAGCCGCATTTGCCCCGTAATCTTTACTGTCGATCCTAGATTTTTTTTGTTACGTTTCATAATACTGTGGGCGTATACACTTCGTTTATTTCCTCTATGTCAATGATTTAGATATTGGGGCATCTAAGTTATTTGTGATGCACGTATGGTGCCATATGTGTATTCCTGCGTTGAAAAATAGTGCAGCTCCAATGCAACGCTGTTGGTACGACCCTCGTATAACGTAATCAATTCTTTTCCCTCCTAAACATTTTGCTACCAAAGACATGTATTTCTCTGCGTGATTTGTTGTGACATTGCCGGTAAGTCTGTTGGCTTTTTGTACACCAAAATCTATACATTTTTGGATTTCTTCAAACATCCCACTGGTCTGCAATAATGGCATAAAGTTTTCGTCATTTTGTTCCTTTCGTGTACAATACTCCGTTCTACAGTTTTCGAAAACGTGGTTGGGATATTCCGTAGAACTTCACATGGTTGAGAAACTGAACTGCCTGAAGATTTAGTAGTAGCAGATCTCACTCTGGATTTACTAATGTTTCTTACAGTTACTTCAAACGCTGTATTTACGATTAGCTTATTAATATTACTAGTAAATGCTCTAGTAACATGATTTGCGCATTCAAGCTTTAAGACATATCTCCTATATGTCACATGCTGCAAAATTCGTGTATACACACTAAAATCTCCTCCTCTTCCTCCTTTTCCGTTTTTTCGCCTATAATGCAACCCGCACCAGATAACGAAGAATAACTGTGTCCATACGAACGTTTTGCGCATTCTCCATCCGCAATAACAGTTATGTACGGTATTCTATTTTCTATGTGGTTTTTACTTATTGCAATTTTTTGTTCTTCTTCTGCAGCTTTTAACATTTGGGAATGCAGTTGACTTATCCAAACCTTGCCAATTTTCTCTTCAACCTTTCGGTAAAATGCAGCAGACATACTTTATTACAGAAAGAAGTTCTTCACATTGGGAATAACCGCATTCAATTGCTGTAGATGCCCAAACCAATAAATCATTTATTTGACTGGTCTTTGGATGTGTGGATATCTTAAAAGTTTTCTTACAGGTTTTGCAGTAAAAATATAAGTTTGAATGAAGTCCTTGTCTTACTTCTTTAGTGTAATGCATCTTGCTCATAGTACAGATACGATCATGCTCGTAAATCTTTTTAGTTTCGGTGAGAAAATAACCGACGTCAACAATGCAATTTCCGGAAAAATCAACAACAGTCATGAATTTGTTATTGCATTAAATAGTTTAATTATGTTATGCGGTGTTACTATTTTAAATTAAAACTCAGTTTGTAAGTAATGAATAGGAACCAAATTTATATCAGTAGATAGCGCTCCTTGTTCTGCATAATTACGCCAAATTTGAAGTTTCTGAGTTAATTAGCTTTTCATAAAAATAAAAAAAGCTATTTTAGTAGCAATAAGAAAAGTTTTTGTAAAGCAATTATTGTAAATGTAACCTAAAATAATCTACATGTTAAGGGCAGTTATTACAATCAAAAAATAACCAATTTAGGAACAATTTAAGTGCGTTCTGTTTGGTGATTTCACCTGCCCTTAAACTGTGAGATTTCATTTTGCACGTTAAGAATGGACTTATGAACAACTCAAACGCCAAAACACCCCACGCAGTACATCCAGACTGTTTAAAAATCTTTCAATTTAAAGAACTTCTAATATAGTTACGCTTTTGTGTTCCACTTCCAAATTGTTTCATCTTTGTGACCTAAAACAAGAAAACGTGTTTAATTTGAATTTTGTATTCATTATAGGTACATAACGAAATTTCTAGATTTATGTACTTATCGTAAATTAACTTTGCAAATAGTGTGACGCTCAATTAACTAGTATTTGACTGAAAGATTAATTCAAGTTAATTATGTAAATGCTTAAAATTTCATTTAACGTAACTTACAAGTTGATACATCTTGAGACTTAATTGTTCGTTAAACTCGCGTACACATTTATTGGTTTATTTTATTACATTTAGCATTCTTAGGCCTGGTTGCACAGAGAAATTCGAATCTGTTGTCACAACCAATTTGCAATAAGCCAGTCAGATCAGCTAACTGTATTTGCTGTTACGGACCAAACGGGATTTCATGATCGAATAGTAAAAAGATATCTGCCAGCAAACACTCAAGTCGAAGAGAAGATGGATCGCAAACAGTGCGGCGATATAATTTTGTATACCTGTATATAAAGTAGAAAGTTGTGGGTGGCACAAGAAGCACTAATAATCTCAGTCAAATAATTTAAGTCAAAATCTAGGGGCGTCTTGTCGTGGCAAGGGAGATTCCTTAAGTATGCAGTTTTCTGTCTGGATAATCTAGATTCTTAGTTAGGGTAAACCATACAGTTATTGGCACTTTAAGACATATTTGATTTTGTTTCAATCAGTACAAATTAAATATCGCAGCTATATTAGTTTTGACTATATTAATAACTTTCGTAATTAATTTAATTTGATTTGATAAAAACAGTTTGTTCAAGAAACAGATATTTGTATGAAAAAAAAATTAAATTTTGTAACAAGGTGCAAAAGATAGTTATTGGCACGTTTCTTGTAGTAATTGGCAGTGCTTGTTACAGTAATTGGCATAGGGTATTTCTTAATAAAATACCTAAATCTACCAAAAACGTTTTATTTCTAAATATCTACATATTTATTCTTATTTAAAATTTTTCTTTACACGTTTTACATTTAAACAAGGGACCATTAATGACATCTAGTTTAAAAATACATTTCAAATGATATGTTCTATTACAAGTATGACATTTTATACCAGTATTTATAACGCTTATGTTATTTACGCAACTGTAACATAATCCTCTATAAATAACAGCATTCTGAAATGGATTGCTTACTTGTTCTTCGAAAGTACTTTAGCAGTGTTTATCTGTTTCACCATCTAACACGGTGAGCAAGTTCCTGACGTGGGTCCTACTGCTTGGTAATATTTGTATATCAGACAGTATCTTCACTTTTTCGTTGAATTGCTTGCTGTTTTGTCTTTCTTCATCATGTAATAAGCTTTTCTCCTGAACTGTTACCAAATTCGTCAAATTTGCTCTTTCAGTTTCAGTTTCCGTTTCTTTTGTTTTTGTTTGTTGTCGATTTTCTTTTAATTTTATCGACTTGGTGTTAAAATTACCACACTTCCTTTTTATGACAGGTATTCTCTTTGTTTTAAGTAATTCTTCTCTTTCTTGTTGGCTTTTCTTTCTTCTTTTCCTTGTTCTTCTTTTATCGTTCTTTCTTTCTTGTCTCTGTGAATCTGTTTCTATCCAGACGATGTTAGCACAAATGGTAGTCGTTCCGTTGTATTTCGTTTTCCTTTTCGTTCTGGTGTTTTAGGATAAAGAATAAAGTCACTTAAACCTCTATTAACAGTAATTGCTTCTTCCTGAAAAACAACTTTTGGCAGTACTACTTCATTTTGCTTACTCTTTTTCAAAGTTACTTCATTTACTTCATAACTGGGTATCTGGTCGTTGATATCTACTATTTTAGTAGTTTGGTCAAGTATTATATTATTTTCACAAATATTACTTAAATTTAAAGAATCATTCTCTAAACTGACATTTTCATTAGTCTCTGTATATTCATCTATATATTCGATGTGAACATCATCTCCATGGCCTCAATGTTAAGAATTTCTTCACTGATAGACTCTCGGTCTTCATCTTTATGTTTTTGTTTTTCACCTTCGTCAAAGTTTTTCCATATTTGGTATAGTTTCGTAAAATCTTCGTTTCTATTTTCTTTAATATTATCTATTTTCTTAAATTCATTAATTTTGTTTGGTCCCACAATTTAAAAAAATTTTTCATAAGTCAACGCACCATTTATTACAGTATTTCCTGCTTTATTTTGTTACTGGAGTTTTTCCCAAGGCATTTGTTATAATTTATGGCGTCTGGATTCCAGGGACTTAATCTACACGCTATTAATCCATTTACAATTATTTTTGGACTAATGGATTTTTCCAAAACGCACTGCAAGATTGGAGTAAATGTTTCCTTAGTAACGTCTTTTTCAGGATTTTGCCTTCTCCATTCAGCTAATCCTTTTTTCCAACCCGTTTTCAAAAACTTAAATGCTGAAACGTCTGCTGGTTGTAATATCCTTGTGGCATTGGGATACAAAGCGACCAGAATAATTTGTAAGTTACTGCACAGATCACTAAGTTTTGTATCCAAATTAGTTTTGTGACCATCCACAAACAATAGTACGGGAAACTCAACTTTAGCGTTTACAATGCTTGGATAGAACACGTTAGCACCATACTTATAAAAAATTTCCTTTTTCATCCATCCACCATCACTGTGGCCAACTCCCCACCCTTGTGGAACTGACTTAACCATTTCTTTTGGCATCCGCTTGTAGGGATAAATTATTAAGGGGGGTGTAGTTTTTCCTGCTGCACTAAAAGTGAACATTACAGTTATTGTGGAGTTTGATTGGGCCCGTTCGATCTCATAAACATTTTTGGCACCTTTTGGTGCCAAGATTTTTTCATTCTGTAGGCATAACTGGAAATTTGTTTTGCCTCCATTGTATACTCTAGTTGAATTTTAAAGTACGTCATTGAAACCTTTTTCTCTCAAATAGCTGTAAATCTGAGCAAACCATTTTCTAATATCTGCTTCGCTTACACATGCCGAAGCAGAAGTTACACCTTCTGTAGTTCTAGTTGTAATTGACGAATGCCGTTTCATGAACGACTTGTACCACCCTATACCTGGTATATTATCTTTAAAAGGATGTTTTCTTGGTACGTTATCTAAAAACTCCTTTACAGACATTTGGATGTCTTCTACTCGTCTGGGAAACCCTTTCAGCTGACATTCCTTTATCCAATGAACTAAAAGCTCTTCTTCATCTTGTGTTAATATAGGTGGAGGTCCATAGCCGGTTTTCTTCAATTTATTAGACAATCTAAACTGTAATGTGGCTCTTGGTATGCCGTACTCTTTGGAAGCTTGTTTTTTCGAAAGACCCTCTTCAATTGCTTCAACGGCCTGTTCAATATCTCTCTCATCATAGTTCTTTTTATAACGTTCTCCTTGTGCAAAAGTCTTTGGCATCTCTGTAAATTAAAAATCATGGTTCTTGTTAGGGATATACCTAGATAAATAGGTACTAGGGCATTAATTCGGATAGTAAAACAGTACCGGAATTTCGCAAATTATGATCACGAGATCGAGATCGATATGAGAAAGTGGTACGTTTTTGTAAAACACGACCTTTTTTTCAACTGTCTATTATTTATTAAACTAATAAAAATATGTAAGTCATTTTATTTAGAAAATAAATTTTTGTAAACGTAAAGATTAAGATAGTATTATAACCAAACTATTCTTATATTACTTACCTATTACTTTAGTTACCAACCCTGATTCCGAAACGTTCCAAAAATCAATCGCAATCTCTAAATCTCGAAATTGAATGCCCTAGTACGTACCTTTAATCAGTGTAAATACCTGCTGCTACTATTATAGAACAAAAAAACGAAAAGAAAGCACCTAGGCATCTGGGTAACAAGAAATTTAAATATTTCAATTCAAGTAATACAGTTATTGGCTCCCCAAAATGTATTTATTGGCAGGGTGCCAACAACTGCACAAGCTTTTGTGTTTTTAAAAGTGACGTTAACTGTAGTGAATAGTACATAAAACCATGTGTATAAGTGCAAAAATATATAAAATGGCTTTATTACGCAGAATGACAATAATTGACCCCCCTGCCAATTATTATAATTTGTTAATTTCTACAACATAGTTATTGGCATACCTGACATTAATAGAAATATAAATGAGTTTGAGGTTATAATGCAATATTTCTAACATAATGGTATACACACATGTAATAATGTAAAAAATAGGCGTTACAGTAGTTAAAACACATTTTTTAAAATATATTAAATACCGCCTATCTTATCAAACTTGAAAAAAACTTGCAAAATGTTTAGCGTTGATGAACCCACAATTTAACAGCACCGATTTAATTTTCTAGAAACACCCTAATAAAATAAATATTCATCAATTTCTTCAGAACGAATGCAGCCACATTAAGTAATTTAATAAAAAAGTCTCTAGTATATTTAAATCTTATTATTTTACTTTGAAGTAGAGCGTGCCAATAACTGTATAGGTGCCAACAATTGTGTCGTTTACCCTATGCTTTTATTTGCATATAAATTTACAATACCTACAAAAAAGCTAAAGAAATGACCAAAGACGATCACATCGGCGACGCAAAAAATTCTTAATGTCTGGCCATCATTTATCTTTAACTAACTCTTCAAAAGAAATTAAATTTCTGGCGAAGTTATACCGTACTCTTAGAGTATTAAATCTTGACCCTCATTTTGGAGGCTCGTATCTCAAAAACCACACGGCCAATTTTCATGATAGGCTGGGCTTTAGGAGACAGAAAATTGCATGCGTTCTATTAATCTGTTTCTACGTATTCACTAGGCGTCATCTATTAATGGCAGTATAGAGTTTGAACTTTAAAAAGTAGATTACTTTTACACACGTGAGCAAAGAGGCTACCACAAAGCAGTGTTGCCAATTGGCTGTAGTTTGATAACGACAAATAATAAACTAATCTTGCTAGAAGAAACCCGGGTTTAATTTTATATTGATGATCAAATGTCTATGGAAAATTTAAAAAAACACATTGATTTCGTAATATTTTTAAAGCTATGATTACTGGACACTGACTAAACATTTATTATCAAAACCAAAAACGCTTATTGATGCAAATATTCAAATACTAATTATACGAAAAGAAGTAATTAAGAAGTACACTCTATTAAATAAAAACATAATGGAAGAAATTAAAATCAGATTTTTTGGAACATTTTGGACAGTGTTCCAATTTTTGATTTTTCAGAAATGTAACGTCTATAACTTCTTGGAAATCAAGAGCATTATAATCCTCATGAATTCAAAAAGTCATAAGTATAAATTGAATATCTCTCTTTCCCTTTAGATCTTCTTCAAAATATCGCAGTACTGGCATTAATACAAAAGTTTTAAGCACTAAGACTGTGGCAAATAAAACCTGAAAATGGTAAAAGAGTAAACATCTCTCCAACAAGCTCATCATCAAAGGTATCGGACGAATCTCAGGATTTATCTACGTCAGTGTATTCATTAGAAAGTAGTAAAATAAAAAGTTTGCAAAAAACTATTTTGAAAGAATCAAGAGCAAAATCAACAACCAGTGCAATAGAAAATAATTCGAGATTTTATCTAGGATTAAGAAAAGAAGTATATAGAATGGTCAAATTTATTGCAGAAAAGGGACCAATTCCATATAAAAATGCATTAATTACATTAAAGACTTGCAATAGAGATTTCAAGCAAATTGGTTCTCTTCTCCATCAAGAGAAACCCCAAAAATGGGGTAGTCCACTCTTAAAAACATCCAAGCACTTTTAATGTTAATGTCTACTAATTTTTCAACTTTTTGTAACATTAAAGATTTAAGAGTCTTTCTTCTTGCAGTTGCTTCTGTTTAAAATGGAGCCTGCGCACCCATTATCATTACATTCTATTGCATTATATTACGTATAGATGCCGTTATTCTTGAAAGCCTCAGTTTATGCTATTTGGATGATGCTCTTTGACAACGAGTAGATTTATCTATTCCTGCACAAATGTCTTTAGTAATATTGTTTTTTAAATACTTAATGAATTTATCTGCTGTAGCATTAATATTTATAGATTGGAAAGATATAAATTTGTAGTAGAAAGAAGCTGTTCATTGCGACTCATTGTTTATGTCAAATATGCTACCTGAAATACTGCCACATTGTCTATGAATTCTGTGGCGAGAAAAGCTTCTTTTATTTCTAACACAGGACATTCCCTTCCAGCTATGCCTTTCAAATCTAAAGATATCTCAGTGATTCCTATTTTTGATAATGCTGACCGTCACTGAATGCAGATTATCTGAAGTTGCTTTAACAAAATTGCCCTGCATTCTATTGTATTTATTTACCACGTATTTACTAATTAGGCAAAACAAAACTGAAATCTTTCAAATTCTAACCGAACCACAAAGCGCAAACACTAAATATCACATTAAACATTTCTTTTTATCCAAGAAACCATTTAATTTATTTCAAATAAACAAACTCTACTATGTGGGACGACTCCATTATTTCTTATTGAGATCTTTATGTTTATGCATGCAAAATAAGTTTGTGTCTGCACGCGTGGTATATCACATTATGTTGTACGCAACTTTGTAGACGACAACATCGCAAGAATAAATATCAAAGTAATTATAACAACATAATCACTTTCCGTTAAAAAACAAAAGTGTAAAATGTATATAGGAGTATAAAGCCAGCTGGGAATGCAAGGCATAACCACAACGAACTCCGTTTTGCTACTGAATTCGACAACAGTTTTAAAAGATTTTCAAATTTTGGCGGCCATATTGACCATGTTCCCGAAAAGGTATCAAAAACCGAAGACGATGTCTTTAGTTTTTGATGTAGAATCCAAATCTGAAGTCAAAATTTCAGAATTAAAAAAAATGCAGACAGACAGATAGACAGACTAATTATTACATGAGTATGATTTACTTACCTTTTTATTGCAAGGGTTACAAAAAACTACGTTCCCATCAGATGAAAAGCAGTCACCTACTGTTTTGTTAAAACATTTTTTGAAAGTTTTACTCTTCTTATTTTGTGTGACTCTAATTTTAAAACAATTGAACGGTTGGACTTCGAAATTTACGTACTGCGTTATTATTTCTTTTACTGGCAGCACAGAATTACTACAGCAAAATAATTTTAATTTTGGACTGCATGCCTTTTATCTGTTGAAAGGAAGGAGGAGTCGATAACTAATAAAAAGGATTTGATATTTTCTTAAAATTTCTTCAGCTAAGTAGCAAACAAATTTCTGAATTAAAAATAGATTTAAGTAAAGTACAGTTTCATAAAATTCTTTACATCCTTGGGAGCAAATCGTAGAAAGGGCGCACAAGTTATAATAAGTGGACACAATACATATCGTGTATAAACACCTTATGTTTCAAATAGCCTTTCCTGTAAAAATTAGTACAAATATTATACTTTAAGTTTCTATTTAAAGTATTCAAAGCCTATCATGTGTCTCTCATTTTGAATGAATTTGTATGTACCTATAGTTGTTGTAAAGTGTACCTGAGAACTTTTTTGTAAATTTATATAATTACCCGCACCTGAATCTTTTTTTAAAAATAACCATCAATGGACATTTCGACATCCTTATTTCTGCACTCTTTAACCCTACCAAACCGTCAAAACGAGAGACAGGTCTATAAAGAGATGCTCCGTTTAGAGTGCACTTGGTATGTACCCGAATTGAATCCTTCCAGTGTTGATATGTCTGTCGGATCTCACTCGATATTAGTAAGCACTCCTGCTGAATGTCAATCAAGAAGCGTACAACGCAAATTTAAATTTCCTTTCGCCGTACACCCGAGTAGTGCCATGCTAGGCACTTCAAAATTGGAGAATAGAAACCACAGAGCTAATTTGCTTTCAGAAGTTTCTCGCTCTGTAATTATTTCAACACACCCAGTCTTTAGGGTTTCTGCTGTTTTCCTGTTCCAGGCTCGTCGCAGAGGAAGCCGCCATCATCAACTTCTGAAGAAAATTGCTTTTTATTATTATTGCTTAGATCATTACTTGTTATTCCTTTAAGCGTACTATATTACTAAGTTGATATTTTGCAATTAGGACTCCGCTACTGGCTGCGCGTTATCGTTTGCTGGATGTCCTGCAATTTCCTATACTTGGACGGATGAGCGATCTCGCAAACCACCCCGTTGCAAATATTCACTAACTAAAAAGAACAATAACTCATAATCAAAGAAGTTTAGTAAGCCCACTTAGCAAGCAGTATTAGCCAGCAACCTCTAGAAACAATACCCAACAACCTCCACCGACAATGCAGAAGCATCCAAAACTTCCTTCAGTAAGTCCAGTGAGCCTATTCAGCCAGTAGTACCTAGCAACATCTGCAGGGATTAAACAGTAGCAGCAGCCACCAGCACCACCGTTCTCCTCACAATTTCTCTTTTCCTCTTTCATCCCGAGTCTTCATTCTTGAAATGAATAAGTTTTTATTTTAACTGCAAAACACAATTTCTTTCTATTATGTCTAAATCCGGACGCAATAAAGAAGTAAGGCATGCCTTATTGTAAATTTACTTCTACTACCTCCAATACCATGTGAAATGATATTAAAAATTAAAAACTTCATTCTATTTAAAAATTTAGTTCTCATTTTCTGTTAGAATTATATTTGTGAGACGCCAGCTGTAGTTGATTTGCGACAGGCAGTGGGGTAAATTAATTCTTCTTGCGTTAGCTTGTTATTTCTACTTTCGGATTCCCAATGAGAAATTGTATGACCCCTTCAAACTGCCAATGGCAAATCTTTCTGCCCTTTTGCGCAATTTTGTTGTAAGTTTTCGACTCCCTCTTGAGGGATTTTTGCAGCAATTACCGTGAGAGATTTGTGTTGCTCACGCATCTAGACTTTTCTTTAAATTTTTTGTGGGAACAAACTGTGGCCACGAGGCGCGTTTCTTTGTAAGAAGATGTGCTCTTGTGTTTTTTGTGTGGTTTCTTTTATTGCGAATGGAATCCGCATAGTAGTTGACCTGATAGAATTCTGCCATGAAGAAAACGCTGTTGAGATATTTCGTTTCTTGTTTATCAGGAGAATTTGAAGATATTGTGGAGCTAAAGCACATTTCAATGTGCGTAGCACGGATAAGATAATATTTTAATAAATCCTTACCATATTAAATTCTACTTACAGAAAGATTGTTAGGGATACCGAATTTATGCCCATTAATATAAGTCAACTATTGGATCCACGCGCTGAGGTTACGTCGTGCCTCAGGTTCATTTAGCACCTGCAATTTCGTAGAAGTAAACTTTGGAGATAGTTCCGTGATTTATTTGTTCATTAAATCGATTATGACTGCACCAGGAGTTGCTCGATCCGTCAACCTGGATGGTGTGGCGATCGAGCTCGTAGCGGGTAACCTGGAGATTTGTAAACCTTGCGTCTATCCTGCAATTATTTTAAAATTAAAGTCCGCGAATCGAATTAAGTGCTAAACGTCTAATACACTTTTGGACGCTATTGTTTAACATTTTATATTATAAACTAAATCAGGGTTTTTTTGTGGAACAATAGTCTTGTGACCTGCATCAAATATCAATTTAGAAAGGCCGATAAGTCAGACAGAGCTCTCTTCCAAATCTACTATTCAGGTTCTAGGGTTTCTGGTGTTTAAGCGTCACCAAGTTACCAAACATAAACCAAGTTTTAATATATCAGGTGTATCATTTGAGTTTACTTCCAGTAAACGCAAAAAAGATATTACAGAGTTTACCAGGACGTTCATTTAGCGGGTTTATAAGGAGGCTTTACTATTTAGGAACATATGACTATCACCATTAGCGGTTAGTGATTTTGATCATCCATGTCTTCTGATACAAAGTCACCTACGAAGTATGCTGTCGAACCACTTCAATCTAAGAGCTGTCAAATTAGTCACGTGGCAGTTGTGATTTATGTTGCGGGAAAACTTTTGCTATGGATTACTAATTCCCATTTTTTCCGTAACAATCTTCAAAACAAAGGAACAACAAGGAACCATACAAGTGTTGCCTACTATAGCCAGGATTAAGTATGTGGATATTTATGAAGAGGGCAACACAATATCGCTACGATTCATGTCAAACAAGTTCAAAACTGCAACACTTTTTTAATTCTATTGAATCCTCTTTTACAAATATGAGGAAATAATGAATTGCTAAGATCGTGAATGCACTTCTAGATATATTACATGATGTTAACAAATATTTTCTAGAACTCTAAAATTTTCAGACACTTTATTTCCTACACCTTCAGCTACAAATGGTTTATGTAATATCAAATAATAAAATAATAAAAAGGTC
This sequence comes from Ignelater luminosus, assembly GCA_011009095.1. NCBI lineage: Eukaryota > Metazoa > Arthropoda > Insecta > Coleoptera > Elateridae > Ignelater > Ignelater luminosus. The sequence continues at coordinate 4,272 of VTPC01088027.1, read as the reverse complement.
TTCTTCCTCCTTTCACTTTCTCATAGATCTGCCATCAGAGATAGCTATATTTCATTTGGAAATCAACAAAATTGGAGACTTCTTTTGAATTTGGTATGGGACACCGGAAGGGTCATTCAGCCATTACAGTTTTTAATTGAGTTATCTAAGTAAAAATCGTTTATAAATTGTGTTGTATGTTAACAAAATTGTTGTCTTGGTTAATAATAAATCCTTAAAAAGCCAATTTGTAACTTTGGTTAGACTTTGAATTAGAATTTCATTTGTCAGCGTTCTCTGATTATCTTTTTGGCTTCTTTAGAGGTTTTGTGGGTTTTTCTATTAAAGTGCTTAGCTTTTTTAACTTCCCTTTTAAAGACTTGCTTTATTATAATCTATTTAGCTCTTGCGACACGTTCAGCCTGAGAACGCACTAAACTGAACTAGCTCCCTTAGCTTCTACCACTAATTATTTTTAGGAATTCACAGCAGCTGAGGCACGCCACTTGCCTCATTGAGCAAGCCTTGTATATATCAAGTTATTTAATAGTTTTATCTCAAAAAATTCCTCTACATGATAATTTGTTCTATGTTAAATATGATGATACCGGTCATATTGATACGCAGTAGCATTTTAGTTACACAGGCGGTTGACTTTATTGTTCAAACATTTTGTTCGGATTTAACAATTAAACTATTAATTTATTTTATGTACATACAGAACAAATAGTTTTAAGCTTCTCTTCGTTTATTAATTTTAATTTTGAAAGGTTTTAATGGATATCTAATATTAGTTGTTTCTGTTTACAGGTTTACTAATTAGCAGTATTAATCACATTTATTAGATTTGAAAATCTTTTTCGCATTTTATTCGTTGTTGAATGGGTGGTTTTGTTAACAAGGAATCCGCCATCCTTTACGCTACTGAATAACGACTTCCGGGTTTGAAGCGCGTCAAGTTTGAGTTAGAATTCAACGTCCGCAAGAAAGTTTTGCCTCTGATGTTGTGCTCTTGCTGAGTTACCTGCTGCTTGTCATACTACGGTTACGGTCTAACAATTGTACAATTGGCGTTCTTGGTTCTCTTTACTCCAGAAAAAGCCCTTTATGATAGCGAGAAGGACTGAGCGCTAACTGGAACTTGACACGATCCAAACCCGGAAGTTGCTATTCAGCCATGAACTCTGGCCGTGAAAGCATCTTCAACGCACCTTATTCAAAAGTTGGATTTACTTTTTAAATCTGTGGAATGCTTGCATGAATGGTTGATGGATTTTGAAGCTTAACTGTTTGTATGTTTTTTAGTTTATTTCAGTAACGCTACATTCTACCACATAGCGCGAATCAATATTTTGCGTTTAGGTTTAAAACTGTTTGTTTTTCTAATTGATACGTTTTCAGAAAAAAGAATATATTTTCTTTATTTTCAATTCAATTTTTATGTTTGAAATAACGAGAATTTTTTAAAAACTTTCTGCAGTCGTGCGCAACTAAACTTTATGTATTTTCTTTAAAAAAAAATAAATGAAACTCTCCAGAAATGTGTATTATGACGTTTAGAAGAATCTTACCTTTTGTAATAACCATCAATTTTCACCTGTAGCTGTTATTATTAGACTCAATTAACTCATCTTCTGTGCCTAAGAAGCTTTTAAATACTTAAATTATTCAGGTACGAACGAGTAGTTTAAATTTCCTAACATCGAAAGAGTAATGAGAACTTACAAGCGAATATTAATTAGACAAATTTTAGCGTGTAAAGCCTTCATGCGATTTCAGTTATGAAATCAATTCATAAAAGTGACGTATAAGAACTAAAAAGCACGAAAACCCAACAGAGTAGAGCGAAGACTATTTTACACTATAACACATAAGCTGAGAATTCCAGACACTGCGTTACAGACAGGTGTCTTGGCATCGAGCGTGCTTTTCACAAAACCTGGCGCAAGGCAATTCTCCAAAGGCTTTTAGATGTCAAAGTTTCTTCTTTCCAATTCAAAGAGTACACAGAACAATCTAGCATCAATGTTATCTAACTACTTTTCATTTCTGTTTTTGTGCTCATTCAGATCTTGACTTTAGAAATGTGTATCGTCTGGAGATTTAAGTCCGGCGTTGTAAAATTAAACCAAACTCTAAAACAGAAATAGTGTACAAAAACGCCTTAATCCTGCATATACCTGTAATTATAATTTTGAGAAGTCTTCTTTTCTGTGCTTTTTAGCTGGAGGAGAAACATTCAAAGAAGTCCAGCAAGAAGATTCTATTCGATTTTGCGGAAACTGTAGAGCTGCTACCTACTATTTTTACACAAGATTGACAGAATTACTTGTACATTCCTACACTAATGCATGCAAAATATTACTATTTAAAACACGTTTATTTACCGCTGACGTTATTAAGACTTCTACTAGTATGGATTACGATTTATTTCTGGAAAACTTCCAGATATATTGTTGTGACCTACAATGTCATGAAATGCCTGCGCCTAGTTATAGGCAACCCAACATACTTGGATGTGATTGTGATTTTCTAGCAGGCGCTCTACACTGCCCCCGCCCTCTTAGAACTACTGTGTTAGTTGTTGCACCGGAGATTGGACTTCATTGCCTGTCTTTGAAGCACAGCGATGCCATGCCAATCACCTTATACATCGGGAGTTCTTCAAGAAGAAGCAATCTATAGTCTTCTGAAGCATCTGCAAAGGCGCTTTCGGTTTGTAGTTACAGATCAATATTCCAACATCTGCATTCCGGAATATTACTTCTAACATATTCCGTACAGTACGCCACTTCAGCCAATCTAACCCGCATTTAAGTCTTGACATGGTTAACACCATGCCTCTGCAACTGGATCTTTAAATTTTGGAGGGATTTTTACAGAGTTTCGAATTGTGGATTGTTACATGATCTAGATTTTGTGACAATGTAGTACAGGAGTCGTGGCTTGGTCTCGTAAATAACAGGTTTTGCCAGCTGTAGATAAACTTCTTCTGTGCTTCTAAACCTAAACTTAAATTCGACGTCGAAACATCTTCAAATACTTGTAGACGCAACCGGGGAGCATCAGCAACTTCAAACAAATTTCTCCGTTGCTGATGAACGATCCCAAAAAACGTTCTTTTCGTTCCTCTAGGCAAAGTATCATGAAATCAGAAAAATGATGGATATCGATCTTTGACTACCACAACGTTTGCACGTAAAGCTTGGGTTTCCTGCGGTTTTTTGTCGAATTTCATTCCGCTATGCATATGGAGACTAGCGATTAGCATGCACATCTATTGGCTTTCCCCTCGGCGGTTCACGGATACGATATATTAAATTATTTATTTAATGACGTTGTACTGACCTTCCTAGGCTCAAGCTAATCCTCCAGGTTGCTCTCTACAGCTTGTGCATCGATCTTTCATTCTGTTACTAGTTATTTGAATATTACTGCAAACATTCTCATAGGTAGAGTTGAACTTCTGACGAAGGTCTTTTATTTCATTTTTGGTCTCAAAGAGAACTTCAGAAAACAAAGTAGTCGGATTTCTCGTCCGAATAGCACTGCAGCCGGGATTCTTCCGGTTGTTTCCTGTACAGCCGAGCGATTTGCTAACGGAAACAGATGCAGATATTTATTTCAATTGCGCATAACCTTGGACAGGTACTTTCCCATCGTTCTATTTATCCTTCCTACCATTTCTTCAGATTGCAAATGCAGGGATGTAGTTCGTGTCTTGCAAATATCTAATAATTGGAACAGGTCTTAGAATAGTGCCGACTCAAACACTCGATCCTGATCGAAAGGTTCTTTCAAGAGGACACCAAAACGGCTAAAGGATTCTGTTATCAATACGTCAGCAACGTGGCTGCTTCTTGATTTGATGGAAGGTAAGCTTCTGTGCATTTGCTAAAGTAATTCATCTTCACCAAAATGTATTTTATTCCTGAAACCGTTTCTGAGAGTAAACCCTTTCAAACGGACTGCCCACATTGTGCTGCCGCATTGGTGTTTTTCTTTTTACCAATTTATCCATTCCCGGATGCACAAAGTTTTCATTGTCTGCACCATTTCCTGACGTATTCCTTGCAGTTTACCAAATAAAATCTCTCGTAAATTTTGACTGGGTTCTTCTTCACTCCTAGGTGCCCTCCCGATGGGCCACCATTAACTGCATTCTCATTTAGTGAGTTCCACTGGGCTTAATACGCTTTCGCAGTCTGACCATACAGAGTTACGTCTTTCCATGCTGGTCTACGATCCGCCACTTTTTATTCTACGAAGCGTAGGTCAGGATCGTTTTTTTTT
>VTPC01088023.1:27896-37977 GCA_011009095.1 Ignelater luminosus | reverse complement strand
TGTCTTTTAATTTTGCCTAGATTTTACAGAATTTAGAATTTAAGTGAACCTCTGATTTGACCAAACACAATTTTGAGCAAAACTTTTGTGTGAAGAAGGTTATGATATGAAGAAGGGAAAGATGAAACCTAAAATACCTAACAAATTTCTGTTACTGCAGTACTTTACAATTTTTACTATTTTTTTATTTTTTTTTGTTTGTTTTGCAAAACGGTAAAGTTTTTAAATAAAGTTATTGACTAAAAGATTGTGGGTAGTTTTCATATTTTAATTTGCAACGTTGGAAGTACACATTATTTACTAATAAAGGAAAGTCGTTAACGGGCATTGTATTCTTTAACAGCGGTTATCACTTTTTATAAGTCCAAAAAACTAAATTTATTGCTCTAATCAATTATACAATTTTTAAAATGGTAAAGTGCATGTATTTGGTATTGAATTAAAAATATTTTGATACGAGTAGTCCAAATATATATTTAACATTTAGTCCTAAAATCAGAAAAAAAGTTCTATTATTAAAAAACAGATCGTGAATCTATCAAATGCAATTTTGTATATAAGTCGTCTATACCAAATATTTTCAGTGTTAGTTAATTTATTTTAATATAATTTTTAAAAAATATTCCTACGTTGTCTTAGATTTTTCTTTGAATACCAACAAACAATTTTTGAAATGAAAAGAATAGCACAGCTTACTAAATTTAGTACGCTTCAAAAATAAAAGTAATTTAAAGTACCTTTCAATTAGAAAGCAGAAGATATGAAACTGTCAAGATTTAAATTTCAGAGAATAAATTAAAAGAAAGAAATGAACTCACCAAACAGACAGAAATAAGCACAGACAAAAAATTTATTATTAACTTCTTCATTTTCTGACACTTGAAACTGGTTTGTGCACTGCATTAGTGCAACCTTTATATTTATATAACTAGAAATTTCCAGACGATTAGGTTTTATGTCGGATGTAAATGCAAACATTATAACTAGAACTGTATTGGAAATTTATTTCACATTACATAATTCTGTAATAGAAATTACGAGTGAAGTGACGATATATTTTTCTTGATCATAATGTTAGAGGTTAAAACCAACATTTTTCTCTTCGATCTATCTTTTGGCCATAAATCTCCTAAGTTAATCAAACCTACATTTAATGCAACAGTCTTAACTGACTGAGAATAACCATGAACATAACCGCAGCTGTATAGTTAATGGTGTGAAAGGCATTCTAGATATAACAAAAATATCAGAAAAACGTTTTACGCATACTATAATAAGATTAAATCATTTTGATGTGTTTATTTATATTCATTTTAATTAAACAGAAACTTTACACAGAACAAATACAAAACAAAGAATATGTATGAAAATAAAAGAATTCAGTTGAATACATTTTCTATTTCCTCAAACATACACCCAACAGTTTCCTTCCTTTGATTGTCAATGAAGTTAAACGTAAATTTCAGGGTTCCAAAAGGAAATGTTTGAAGGGAAATTCTATTAAAATTCAATTTGAAGTGATGCAGATGATAACGTCCCTTAAACGAATATTTGCAAGATTTTGATGTAACTAATGGTAAATTATAGTATTTACAGAGCGTAATGGACACACTCCTGGTGACATCTGAGCAGCTCTTTGTAGTTCATACCAAAACTCTCCAAGATATCTGTTGCAAGCTTTGCAGACGTTTCTTTCCCGGATGGTGAATAGTGGTATAAAATTTTTACCGTTTAAAGCATGCTCTATAGCTACATTAAACTGTAAAATTTCACATTCTTCTTCTTTTTACCTTCTTTAATTTATTGTGCATTATTTACACCAATATTTTGTCCTACATCATAGGGGAAAATATAATTACCATCAAAATATTGATAATTACTTTCACGACTGATGTTGCCATAAATTAATATTTCATTTTCTGAAGGGCATATTAAGAATCGTTTTATTACAAAATTTGTACGAGAAGAAAACAATGCGTTCTGGAAAGATAAAACCTTAAACTTAAGAAGTCTAAGGAAATTGTCCTTACATTATTAAGAAGAATGAATACCTCCATATATAGAAAAACAGTTTTTATAAATGTCATTGTTTTTATATTCTTTGCTGCTTGACAAATAATACACAAAACTATAAAAACGATTTGGTTGGTAATAAAGGTAATGATACAAACAGGATGTAGCTTTGTAATGTAATATTGATGTAAAACGGAAATTGTAGCTTGTAGATTAATCTCGATCTTCATTACTGTTGATCATCAACAACAATAATGAGTAATTTCACAGGAACACATTTCTAACTACCTACTTGATTTTTTCAAATTTTGTACATATTGTAGCTGCAACGAACCATAGACAGTCTACAGGACAGAAAAAAGTTTTTGTATAAATGTAGACGTTTAATAGATATTTTATGTAATACCTTCACAACTAATGAAGGTATTGTGCAAAAAACATTTTCAAATCTGTACATTTCAAACATGATTAATTTGCATTATGAATAGATGCTGGCTTTATGCTCATTGACTTTCATTATCACATTTTAAATAACTTTTTTACGTATAATGATTGTGCAAGTTACAAATTGTTTTGATAACGCTTTCATATGGTTTTGTTATAACATACCTATATTCGTCGTTGTCAAGTTTATGGTGTATTGCTTTTAGGTTTTATTTGAAACCCGTTTACATATAACACTCCATATTCACTCAATAATTGTTCTTCATAGAGGAAAGTGGGATAAATTGTTTTTCTTTAGATTTTAGTCTTATTCAACTTTATTTCTAATAATACTAATCAAAGAAATTTGTGAAAATGTAAAGTTATAGTCAACATAATTTTCCAGAATAACAAAACCATAAGCTGTGAAAATTTCTAGCTATAGTACCAAGATGTTTTATTGAAACTTTTCAAGTATTATTTTATTGAAACATTTCAGTATCCTCTTCTTTGAAACTTTTTTAAAAGTTTTATTTATAAATATCAGTGGTGGGCACAAGTGTTGCCGCCTCCTTAGGTTTCTCTTTACGACTCTATAACTCAATGGGAATGTCACCCTGAAACTCAGGTTTCACTTCAGAGCCATGCTCGCTGTTCTGCGTGTTATGCGGCTCAGAGAGCTATTGTAAATTCTTATATTCCTATAACATTCAGAATAATAATGGTCATACTGGACAGTGTTGGCAAGTTTGCCATCTTGCCATAATCCATGAAGCTTGGCAACACCGATTGACGTCACTGAGGTTATGCAAATGATTTTGTTGTGTTTTTGCCAAAGTTTAAAATGCCATTTCGAAGCTTGATAGCCCCAAAAGCAAGTTTTAACAGTGTTACGTCTAATTAAAGATAAGTCTTCAGTACTATTAGAGTTTCCTTAGTTATGAAACTTCTTATGAAACATTTCATGAAATATTGCAAACAAAATAGGTTACGAAACCTTTACAACACTATTTTTGGCAGTTGATTACACGGCATAAATTAAATAAAACTGACTAATTAGTTGAAACAAATTGTCTACTGTCAATTATCGTTAATAACTATTAGAAAAGAAAGCCAGCGTATTACATTCGTTCAATTAGAGGCGGACTTGGGGACTTTTTTTTAACTAAGAACGGTAATTTTTAGAAATTTAAAAAGACTAGATAAAAAGTAATCCCATCCGTGAATAATAATAAAAAAGAAAACGAAAAAGACGTTCTTAGTTTAAAGTAGATTTCTTAAAGAATTTGGACTGATAGTGCATAAACCACTAGAAGATTCTTTGCTAAACCGACCTGTAAAGCGGTTATAATTGAAGTTGATAAAGAGTTTACTGGTAGATTCCACATCATACAGGGTGTTTAAAAAAGATTGTCGAATATTTTAGCCACTTATAGTACTCATTGTGACGATCAAAGAGTCTTAAAAAAAATGGTCAACAACTCAACCATTTCAGAGATGTAGTAGTTTCTTGGTGTTTCAGATGTAAGAAATAAGTTTTTTATCTGATCGCCTGTGATAAAACAAAAGTTGATAACTGCTATTAAGTTACTTCATCAATTTCTTACCCGTGCAAATCACGTAAATTATCAAATTATTATCTACATATGCCTGAATATATGTATAAACGGGGAAATGGCAGACATGCAGTTTTAAAGTCTTGAAGCCGCCTTTATGCAGAAGCATTTCCGAATGGAGTTTGTCCAAGTGACAAACTTTTTACAAGAATTCATTAATATCTATCCGAAACTGATACATTTAGGACAAAACACCAAGGTGCTGGCCGACCTAGATCAGTCATTACTCCTGCTATTGAAGAAACTGTTTTAAGAAGGGTTGATAAAAATCCAGGTATCAGCACACGAAGGCTTTCTGCTCAAACGGGTATAAATCATTCCTTAGTTTGGAGAATCCTACACGAGAATCTGCAGTGCCTATACCACATTCAACAAGTGCAAAATCTTGCCGCTCCTAATTATGATGCACGAAAAAGAATTCTGTCGGTGGATGATAACACAAGTTGCAGAAATGCCTAATTTGGTTACTCATATTTTATTCTGCGACGAAGCCGGCTCACGAAAGAAAGTGTATTGAATTTCCACAACAACCATATTTGGGTGGATGAAAATCCTCACGAAATTGTACAGTCTCGATATCAACACCGAACTTCTTGCTAAAGTGTACCTTGACTTTTTGCGAAATAATTTGCCAGAATTTTTAGAAGACGTACCTATTGCTGATGGAATACGGTTATGGTTTATGCATGATGGGGCACCTGCGCATTTTTTTCTTTTGGTGGAGGAAGAGATCCTGTTGCATGGCCGCCAAAGTCTCCTGATTTCAATTCGTTAGACTTTTTTGCGTGAGGATATTTGACATCTTTAGTCTATTCACGACCAATTAATACTGTAGAATACTATAGAGCCAAGGGAGCGGATAAAACATGCTTGTGAGACAACAAGTACGACTCCGGGGATTTTTGAAAGAGTACGAATGTTGCCTAGAAATGGAAGGAGACATATAGAGCACCTGATATAATGACTTTGTAGTTTAGAATTACCATACGTTTTTTAACAAATAATCATAGGTATTTATGTGTTCATTAATTAAAAAATGTGCTACATCTCTGAAATGGTTGAGTTACGGGCCCACGTTGATTAAGACTTTCTTGATCGTCACAATGCGTACTATAAGTGATTAAAATATTCGACAACATTTTTTATACGCCCCCTATTACAAACAAGGTGCAGTAGACGAATAATTTCCAAAACTTCGATAAGTATGTGTTTGAAACTGCGCCATTGTATGGGAGCAAATATAATTGAATTTGTGGCGAAAATGTTTATGTTCTTCTACGAACGAAAACGTTTTCTATGCCTTACTATTTACGTCAGATTTTTATATATCCAATATCAAAAAAGGATTCATACAAATAAACGTTGAAGTAGGCGAGGAAACAGTACAGTTGTTAAACAATAAGTATTTTTGATTCCAATGCTTTTCATTATGTAAAAGAAAATAATGTCTAATGAGTTTTGTTAAAAGTAAATCGTGATCGTACTAGATATTGTTAAAAAATGAGTTTTAAAGAAAGCTAATTCTCTTGAAATCTGCTTTTCGCATAGAACAGCTACATAGTCTTTAATTGCTTCAGAAGAGCTTGCATCAAAACTTAATGACTTTTCTAAAATTATTTAAATTATCTGCATAGAATTCTGCAGCTTTTAACCACGTATCCCAACGTGTGATTACTGGTTCTGGTGGTAAAGGGGTGTTGGATAATTGTTCTTTATAAGGTTGAACACTGTAAGGAGCTTTGACAAAAATGTTTTTGCCACATTTCATAAATTTATTGACAGAAGGTAATTTTGGCCTAATAAATTCTGCTACACGGTTAATGTCATGTGCCACATATGTGCAATGTATTATTGATGTGTAAAATACTTTTAGATTTGGTGCTACCTTAATCATGGATAGATGGATAGAGCCATAAGGCAATCTTTCAGGTAAGAGAGCTAAGCTACCTACATTTACAAATTAAGAAATTGTCAGATTGTTGGTCTTCTCTAGCTTTTTACAACTTATTAAATATGGTTTAGTTGGGCTGTGGGGATCGAATACGTCAATAATCAAATTTGTAATATAATTTCCTTTAACATTTGTGGTTTCATCTACAGAAAACAAAATATATCTGCCTTTATTTTATCAATGGTTTCTTAATACTCAGATCAATGTATTTGTTTCTCAATCAAGAAGAATCTGAAATATCAGTATTTAAAGTGTGACAATACTTTTTTAAAAGATTCTTAAATGTTAGATGTTCTAATTTATATAGTAGAATATTACATAACAAAATCGAGTTACATAAGTCCAGTTTATCTGTAGTTACATTATTAAGATGTTTATTAATCAACTGTTGTTGTAAGGTCCTATCTGAATCTTTATGCATTTTTTTATGCATTCTTCTAAGTGTTTCTTTTTTAATTTACTAGGTTTTGGCACTATAAAATTCTCTTAATTGCACAATCAATAATTAAAATTTTTGTTTCCATTTTAGTTGCCACATCAAAAACTATCATCACTTATTAATTGCAGTATTATCACTATTTGCACCTTTACATTTCAAAACTAAGCAAACACTGAGTGCTAAAGTCGAATTAACACCTATATGCTAAAGCTTGCCCATTTCAATTTCAAACACTTTAGACACTGACTAATTGCTTTTATTATTTTTCCTTGCAAAAAGCACCTCTATCAATATTCAAAGTAAAGATCTGCAGTAAAAGGTAGATACTTAAGATGTTCTGGCCTTTAAATTTCAAGTATTGTTCTGTAAATGTTTAATATAATTTATGCTAAATACGTTTTCAAGATATTTGAAATAAGTGAGTTAACAGTTAACTTGAGGTTGTGGACAATGCATTTGTATATTCATGTAAAGTAGCAATACCAAGATTTTAACAATAAACGGTTGTTAAAAAATACTTAAAATGCAGCATATCTACTAAAAGCAAAAGTGTACTTAACTCTTTTAAGAAATGTCACTAATTAAAGGTTTTAAGGATTGTAAAATTTATAATGATATACGTGAGTTTAGCATCGTCGAAGGACTTGTCGAATAGAAAACTTGAAAATACTTGGAAAAGTAAGAAATATAAGTAAAATCTATTATATGGTAAATTCTATAAATTTAAATAAGTAAACCACTTAAAATTTTAAATGAAAATAATAAGACCAGAAAAAACTCTAAAATATACAATTTATATAAGATACCATAATTTATGTTGTATATTATGCTTCATATAATATGCAAAATATATAAAATAAAAGAAGATTATTTTAGTCTATAGTACTTGAAACGTTTCCATACAAAATCTCATGAGGATATATCTACCCTCGAATAAACAATATGTATCATACATATATTCAACTAGCTCTAATAATTATATTCATATTTTATTTTGTTGTATTGCCTACGGCTACTTTGTTTCTCTAATATATGCATCTCTACAACAACCTATTGAAAATAATTTGATAACAACGTCTTTGCATTTTAAAAATTTATTTGCACGATTGCGTCTTTTAAATCAACAATATTATTTGAAAACATTTACTCTTCAATTCACTGGTCTAATTTGGAGTAAATAGGTGACTTCGGTACGATTTTTGATTGTTTAATTATATCTACATGGTAAGATGTATGGTATAGAGGAAGATGTCAGCTGTAGTTTAACGTTTCTTTCGTTTTTGTACTCTATCACACGATGTAAATTAGCAGTCTCAAACATTCATTGGTGTGGTCTGCTAGGATGCTATGGCAGAGTGAGGGAAGGCAGACTAAGTGTTTTAGTCAATATTAGTCGACCTCTACACCATGGTAATGTTACCATCCGTGTACCTTATGACGTAATTAAACTGCCAGAAATCGTACCGAAAGTACCCTATTTACTTCGAATCCGGTTAGTGAATTTTAGGCACACTAGGCTTTTTAAAACATGGGCTGAAAAGTCCCAGGCCTAACAAAGAAAACACGGTTTTTTTTGTTCAAAATTAGCTTTATTCATCAACGTAATTTCCATCAAGAACAACGCAATCATTTCAGCGCCGCTCTAACATTTCAATACCACTTTTGTAGAACGATTTATCTTTTGCCTCAAAATAGGACTCAGTTTCAGCGACAACCTCTTCATTCGAGCGAAATTTCTTACCGGCAAGCATTTTTTTAGGTCTGCGAACAGCCAGTAGTTGCTGGGAGCCAAATCTGGCGAATACGGTGGATGTGGGAGCAATTCAAAGTTCAATTCATGTAGTTTTGCGATTGTTTTGATTGACTTGTGACACGGTGCGTTGTCTTGATGAAACAAAATTTTTTTCTTTGCCATGTGCGGTCGTTTCTTTGCAATTTCGGTCTTCAAACGCTCCAATAACGCTATATAATATTCACTGTTGATGGTATTTCCCTTCTCAAGATAGTTGATGAATATTACACCACGCACATCCCAAAATACCGAGGCCATAACCTTTCCAGCCGATTGTTGTGCTTTCGGTCGCTTTGGACGAGGTTCACCAGTTGCTGTCCACTCAGATGACGATCGTCTTGATTCCGGAGTGAAGTGATGGATCCATGTTTCATCCATTGTCACATATCGACGCAAAACTTCCGGTTTGTTACGTTTAAACATGGCCAAACACTGCTCAGAAACATCAACACGTTCTTGTTTTTGGTGAACAGTGAGCAAACGCGGCACCCACTTTGAGCAGAGCTTTCTCATAGTCAAATGATCATGCAATATAAAGCCAACACATTATTTTGATATCTTTACATTGTCAGCTAACTCACGCAACTTCACTTCTCGATCATTTAAAACGATTTTGTGGATTTTTTTGATGTTTTCTGGTGTTACCGCCTCATTTGGACGTCTAGTGCGTTCTGCATCATCGGTGTCTCTACGACCACGTTTGAAGTCAGCAAACCAACGTTTTATTGTTGTTTCTGATGGAGCGGAGTCCCCATAACACTTTTCAAGCCATTGCTTCGCTTGAACGGTATTTTGTCCCATCAAGAAGCAGCGTAAAATTAAAACACGAAATTGTTTTTGATCCACTGTTTCGAAAATAACAACAGTAGCGTCACTCTTAGCACAATAACTTACAAAATAATGAATAGAATATCATGAAATTTCAACAGCTGTCTTTTGAAGGTTAGTACTAACTGAAAAAGCGGTGAATGCAATAGAACTAGCGCCATCTATTTGTTAGGCCTGGGACTTTTTAGCCCATGTGTTATATACGTCTCCTGCATTACTTTCATTACAAACAAAATTTTTTCATGTACTCTATGACGTAGGTTAAACTATGATCGCATCTTGAACTATAACAACAAAAATTAATTTTGTAAGAGTATACCTTAGTTATCAGAGACGAATTTCCTGGCTTATAAAGAAAAAGTAAGAAAAATTTTATTTTTTAAATGCTCTTAATATGTTCTACTAGAAGAATACTCTAGATACAATATTTTTCAAAAAAATATAAATATACTTAGTTTATATTAATTTAAACTAAAGTTTGATTTAGTCCTAAGTTTGAAAGCTGGAAAGCTTTTGTACAGTCTGTTGTTAATATTTTTCTAACTTCTGTATCACATAAAACGTAATTTACTTAGGTTCACTCTTTTCGTTTGCTTCTTCACTTAGTTTTATAATTACAATTTATTTCTATACGCTTCTGATTATTCTTAATGTTCTACAAACTTTTACCGCTGTACCGGTATACACTAATAACTATATTTAAACAAAAGCTGTTCGCAAAAATTAAATATTCTTACCATTTACTCCTGGTTAAATATGGTATTTCTTACCTGAAACAAATTTATCAGTCAGTAATGTATGCACACACATTAGAACTTAAATCAAGTAATAATTAGTAATCAAAATAGCACTGCGTGAAGTTTAGGAAAAAGTTTGGTTACTCTGGTGAAATGTTTTCCTGTGGAACGATAAACTTAAAATGGTATATTAGAAAAAGCAGGTTTATTTGGAAATGCAACATCCTACAAGTTTCTTGCTGCATTAAGAATTTTCAGAAATGAATTTATATATTGTATCTG
>VTPC01088023.1:6951-24734 GCA_011009095.1 Ignelater luminosus | reverse complement strand
GTTTTGCCAAACTCACGAATGCCGATTTAGAATAGACAAGAATGACAAAATGCCGACAGCTTGGAAAAGGTATTACACATTTGTTTATAACTTGCTACTGAATGGTACAGAAGAAATTCGGTTCTGAAAAACTTTTTTTAAACACCATCGATAACAGTTCGCAAGAAGTAAAAACCACAGCAAACACATGTAAAAAAATTTTTTTCCCATTGCAAAGCGAGGCAGAGCGAAAAATATAACAAACTGCTTGAAAAAGTAAAAAAATCAGCATATAGGGTAAAAGCACCAATCCTCTGCATATTTGAAGTTCAAGTTTTTTTAAATTTAAAACGAAATAATATTTTTATCAATGAAACTTTCTGTATAGTTATGCATATTTAAATGATATACATACTCAATCGTCAAAAGTCATTAAAATTTTAATTTTATATGAGAAAAAAAATAATTCATTAAAACCGACACTTTGGCCCCGTAATCCGCCGCTAAATACTAAAAATCCGCCGTCAAGGTCCTAGTAGCCTCCCTTTAAGAAACAAAGCTACAAACATCGTACAACCGTAAGGAATGATTATTTCTTAAATGATTACATAGGAGTCCTTGGAAGCTTCATTCGGATCACATGTTTGGCAAATTAAATCTGTTTTAGCGATATCTTCGTTACTCGCCCTAAGCATAAAATAATTTAACAATTTTATGCCTTTCTTGCATTTGCTCATAAACGATTTATTGAAACGAAAAGAATTTATTTTAAAAAATAGTGCAAATACAAAATAAGTAAATAATTAATAAACAAATGAATTTAATTCCTACTTTCTACATGATACTCTTCAAGAGTTCATTTTTCACTTAAGTTGGTTGTTTGGACATGTTGACTTCCTAAAATTAGATTTTTTTTTGAAGAGAATAATAACCATTAAATAAATGATGAAACGATTAATAAATGTGGGTGCTAATCAACAAAATTAAATTAAAAAGTCGAGCAACAATAATATAAAATCTCAGTATTGTGGAATACCTAGTGCACGACAGTGGAAGGCGGTGAGCGGGTGACTAGACGAATCTGTGAATACCTGTACTTTGCCTACCTGATTTTCGACATTTGTTTAATTAGAATCCAGGATTTTTTATATTAAACATTAAGAAGGACCATTGCTTTAATTTACCAAACAGAAATTTTTACGAAAATGTCCACAAAAATGCGCAAATCTTACCTAGAATGCAACCGTTTCTCGTTAATAAAAACGCACTCAGTGGCAGTCGTAGTAAACACAATCACGTACTGGCAGTAAATAAATGCTAATAATTAACATATAACTTTTATTTACAGGAATGAATGTAACATAATCCTTAGAACGAAGGATGGTAGATAACACAAAGCTAAAAATCTCCGTTATTTATGGTGCCATAATTTTTTTGTAAAACAATTATTGATTCGTTGGTGGACGGCTGGAGCTGGACGTAATTAGGTGCGTTTACCCTAAATGCCTTTGTACCTGTAGAAAGCCACTACTGCTGTAAGGATAGCACAAATGACAAGTTTAGCCATATATCGTCAGATATTCAGTTGCGAATTCAACATATCTTTTTTGGTAGCGAAAAAGGATCAATGTGATTTTTGTAATATGTACTGTTTTTATTTAAAGTTTCTTTAAATAAAAAGGTTTCGTTTTCATTCATTTTCTAACATCAAAATATTCCGTTTTTCCTTATTGCTTAGAAAAATTATGTTTTTTTATATTAAAACTTTTTTAAGTACTAAAACACTATATGACAGAGTTTTGGCACAAACAGTGAGAAGATCAAACCTTCAAGTTGGAGTTTGTCCAATTCCAGAGGTATAAATTTATTTATAAATTTGTTACTTCTTTAATGTATATTTCCATTACAGGTATTATGTTATTCTAGGGTGGTGTACATTGCGATCACGCTCCACTTTGCATTAACCGTAAGGCACTCCAGACATTTCCATTTGGTGCTTTAAAATTTATTATAAACACCATAGACAATAGGAATCCTAAAAATATTTTGAGGTGTACCTTAGTCGAAGTTCATTTAAAGAATTAACTTAAATATTTTATGTAAAATATCTGTAAGGTGTCTTTATTAAATACTGACATGAAATAAATCAAAAAAATATGTTCAGAAATATGTAACTGTTTGAAGTAATTTCAAAGAAATATATTTACAAGAGGTTTAGTGAAGATTATTTTAGTTGATGACCTTTAAGTCACGAATGTGCTGAATATCTTAAATATTTTATGAAATTTTAAAGAATTCTGTTTAGATAAAAGGTATTGCAGTACAAAATGCGAATAAACAAGTCAGAACGTTACATGTGTGTAAAAATTAATAACAACACCATAATTGATAGACGTTTTTTGTTTTCTAATAGCAAAGCAATTTTAGAAATACTATAAAAAAATAAACTGCCAACAAACAACGAGTTTAATAAAGAATTCCTAAAAAAGGAAGAAAGCAATGTAAAGCATCGCCTCACAATATTCTGAAAACTAAATCATGCGTCTGACAGAAATTTATGTTTCTCTGCGAAGTGCGAATTTAAGCTAAACTAGAACTAAACCGGTAAGTAAAATTGCTAACATTTCACAGAATTGAGAAAGTAAAATAAAAAGAATAGTAATAGATCTTGTATTAAAGTATTTAATGCCAATTTTATTGGTAGCTTATACCATTCAAGCAAGAAATCTCGTTTTGTTTTATTTGTTTTTGTTCTTTAGTAGCTACTACACCCTCCAATTATATTTTGGAAAAATTATATCTCTCGGTTGGTATGTGTTGCAGTGGATAGAATTTGTGTTAAGAAAAAACGACAGTTATTTACATTTGTAAGTAGTCAACTAATCTTACTATCAACTAATTTTACCGACAAAATGTAATATGTTGTTACTTTATTTTGGTTCTATCGTTTAAATTTTGTTAATGGCTAACAACTATCCACCGAGCCCACGAAGATTCATTAGTGTAGGATCAATTGTAGAATGTCAGTGGTGGTAGAAAAAGGGCAAGGTAATTAACGGATAACGTGAAAAAATGTTTGAATTTAATTTTTACAATAAGGAAGTACTCCTAATTTGTTTTGTATTTATATTGAATAAAGTGTTAGTTTTTAATTTATACTTGCCTCGAATTCTCATTATATTGGAGTTTCATTTGGAATAGCCAAAGAATAAGTTGTGTGTAAAAAGTGAAAGATGGTAAAATGAGAACCTTGTTATCAAATTACAAAAGTAGGGTGCATCAATAATTGTAAATAAAAAAGAGAATATGTAGATTCTACTGTTCTTGAGTCGAAACAGTTAAATAAACTTGAGTTTTTGGGTTCAATAAACTGTTTCGATTTGCACAAGACATTGAGAAGAAATTTGAAAGAAGTTTCTGGTAACACACTAACAGATACAAATTGAGAGTTTTTCTTTTTTTTATGTAGGACAAAAAAACCGATATTAAGGTTAACTATGATTAAAGAAATAATAATTACTAGAGAAATGACGCAAAAGGACTAAGTGAAAAACATTTCTAAGTAAATACTTAACATGTGATTAGTTTTAGAGAGAGACGCTCAGCGTTTGAGATTTAACTAACCTACTTGGAATTTTACTCAGTATCTATTCAAACTTGAATTAAAATATTGTGAGAACTGCAGCAGAATCATTCAAAGAAGTGTAGTCTCTTAAAACCCAGCCTGCGCTGAAAAATTTCAGCTAATTAAGCGGCTGATTGTCTTTGAATGCGTCCAGTCTTTGTGTTTGTGATCAGATAAACGTTTTGCGGGGACTAAGATTTTATGTGACTTTAGAACATGGGTGGGTAGACTTGGCTCATGTAACGACTTGACAAAATGTATAACTCGGACGTCAAAACTAAATTGTTTGGTTAAATATCTGTTAGAAAGTAAGCTTTTACTGGTTTTTGCCTTATACAAGCCAATTCGGTTTCTTCTTGGTTCAGAAGAAATCATTGCTATATTCAATAATATGAAAATATTTTTCCAGTTATTCTTATTAATGTTCCATACTTTAGGTTTTTGTCATGAAGGTTCTAGAAATAAAAAGATCTGGCATTAGCTTTTATAAAACTTAAACCACAGTTATTTTTCTGATGCTGATTTAAATCAACTTCAGTGTCAAATATTTTACGTACAGACTGTAATACATTAGAGAATTTGACACAAAAATGATATTTTTGCAAAAGTTTTATGGAACAAATGTCCTTTGCATGTCAATAGCGATCAATTTTATAGAAAGTTTTATCCGAAAGAAAATTAATACGTTCACGGACACTACAATAATTTGAAGTGCATCCAAATTTACACATTTGGTATCTTGGGCATTTCTTTAAATATATCAGTTTTATTTGAAGTGCTAAGAATTCCACGTAGTTCCTCCCGGTTCCTAACCAATGGTCGCACTGTCCCATGTTAGGCACGTCCGGTCTACACGGAGATCTCACCCCGAGTGGCTTGACCTATTGCAGGTGCTACTGTCAACCTTCGGTTTGGGGAAACGATGGCCCAGTAGTGGCGCAGACCTTCCAGCCGGGCCTCCTGTGTTTGGGTCGCACAGGCCCCCGAAACCGGTGTCACTTTCCACCCACCACTTTTCCATGCTCTCCTGGGTGTCCACACTCCGAACTGTCACCATTTACACTTAGCGGCCGCTACCAGGCTCTCCCCTACATCGTGCGAGTAGAGGTGTAGCCACAGAACATACCTGGTGTAGACCTGAAAACCATTTGTATCCCGTATCCATCTGTTTACCACGAGTGCAGTTCTCCCGCGTACGTTGTTCGCTTCAGTGCCAACTTGGGTAAAGAACTCGTCAACATCCCTCGCGACAGCCAATGGATATCTAACTATATCCATTGCCCGTGTCGCGGGCCTCAGCACAGGCCTTCACAACACCACCATCGGCAATCCAACCGCCAGGCACGTAGGCATTTGCAACACATCGAGATCATTGACCCCTGAATACCATCACTTTACTATACGCCATATGGGACAACACCAACAGCCGCTCAAGATCGTAACCGCTTCCGTCCAAAATCAGAAGCCTCCAGCGAGCCAACATCCCGATCACGCCGAACATCTCCAATAAAACAACTTAACAATTTTCAACTCAAGCCCTGTCCACAGGTACCTCCCACCAACAACAACTTCAGGTACTTAAAACAAATCGACCGAAATTACATCAACGCCGCCCACTCCATACCATCAACGCCTTCGTTCCAAAATAACATCTGCCTTAACGGGACGCTACTACCACCACCATCCATGCTGCAAGACCATCAATCCACCTTCTGCTGCTGCACCTAGTTCTACTTGTCCAAACCTACCTTTCCGCTTCCAACGACTGGTCAAGTGTCAATGAACGGGAACAACGATAATCAACTTAATCATTTAGGCTGAAGAAGCGCACTGGCGCTTAAAATGGAAAATGGAAGTACTAACAAAATTACTTTCTTAGTGATGTTAAAGAAAAACTTTACAGTTTATAGTAACCTATTAATAATATAAAACCCAACGTTTCCAACAAAAGTGTAGAAACCATCCAGTGGTGTCCCAAACCAAAAGTCAACACAAACCGCTGTTGCAATTGTGGCAATAAAGGACACCAATCAAGCAAGTTCAAATCAAAAGTCTTAGGTTTCAGATGCTTTAAGTGTACTAAATTAAATCTGAACACAAGTAGTTTTAAATCTCTACAAGTGAAAACTGAACAAGAACAACTTTTGATAACGATTTCCGTTGATAGTTCGGTAAGTACTAAAAGTAATAAAATTTGCGGTGTTCAACTCAAAGAAGTTGTAAATACTGATAGCTAGCTCTATCTTATAAACTCAGCTGTTCATGAGAAACTTGGTGCTCCTACATCTAGTACATTTTGGTTAGTTAAGAGTTTCCAAACCCAAGTACAACCCAAATACAAGTTTTTGACATTTAGTTATAGATTTCTGAATGTAATCAAGCTGTTCTGAACCAAAAAAAGGAATCTTCAGTACTAGAAGAAAGAAATTCTAAAATGAACAAATTATGTTGAATATCAATGTTATTGTTATTGTGAACTACAGAAAGAGCAACAAGAAAATTGGAAAAGATAGATAAGATGTTCTGTTGATTGTAAAGATTTGCCATATAAATTATAAGATGCTTGCCGATTTAATAAATCCATGTCGTCGTAGAGGTAAAATAATAGCAAACATGGTTTTTGTGACACATAAGGGTCAATATCAATTTTTAAAAATGCTATTTGGCAGACTGCTGTGGTTAGGAAAGGGTCCAAGCAAATTGATGATATGCCAGCAGATTACTAGTAAGGAAGATGAGAGGTTTTCAGAAACGCTTTTTTTAAATGTTATCTAAACTATTTATTTGCAACTTAAAAATGAAAGAGCTCGAGAACTTTTAGATAATTTCTTAATAGAAATCAGAATGACTGAAGGAAAGTATATAAAGGTATTTACAATAAAAGAAATTCTTGCAAATTTTGAAATACTTATTTTGCTAAATTCTGGTATGAGATTCCTAGAACAGCTGGAAGAGCACCTGGAGTTTGCTCAATTCTATAGATAGTTAATTCACTTCCCTTTACATTTTTTACAACATGAAATATCTATGTAGATAAATACAGTGTTGCTTGTACAAATTATTTTAGGGAACCAGATCACATTGGCTAACATGCAACTTTAAGACTAAATTGTTTGTAAAACACGCCCAAAATATATTTAAAACAAGATATTTTGTATTATTTCATTCAATAGTAATTCTCAAAAATTCCAAAAGGCTTCAAACAATTCTTAGGACACTAATGACATTAAATTACACAATAAAGATGCTTAAAGACAGACTAATTCATAGTTCCACTTTTACATTTAGTAGTAAAAGCTTACTGCTAGATTACTCACTAATCCAATTCTGGGCTAAATACAATAGATCAAATTAGTAAATCCCAGCTGGCAATTTTCGTTAATCTAGATTCGAAGAATGTTAACACCCTATTAGCTTTGAGTACAGATGCTGTAACCTGACATTGATGTCATTAAAATTTAAGATTTTGTTTTTACTTAATTTTATTATAATCTACAGCTATCTATTTAATAAGGTTTGATCTGAACATCCTACGTTATTTTCTCTTGAAGAACCAAAGTTGTGGAGTTTAACCTCAGATAAATTTTCATTTTTTATATGGAGAAATCATAATTTACTTTGATAATTACGAGGAAGATTTAGTTTTCATTTCTAATTTCAATTGTGTTATTTAATTTTTATTATAACTAAACATGAATAAAATATATTCTCTAATTGCAAATTAACGTTTCAACTTTCTCAAATTTTTTGATTAATTAGTGCATTATGTTTTTCTTGAATTAACTCTAATTTAATAATGTTACTTAAGATGAACTATTTTACATGCAGCATTAGATTAACAATTAATTTTTATATTCGGTTAGAAATTATTAAATTAGATTTTTCATCATGACGGAAGTAAATCTACATATTCTAAATTGAAAAAAAGTTTTTATGATAAAGATAAATTTAAGGAAAGAAAAATAATTCCAAAAGTAAGAAGTTTCGAGTTGCAATCTTTACTAGATTGTAATTAAACTCTCTTTTGGTATACACATAGTCTCCTTTAAACGAGTTTTAATTTCTTGAGTTCTGTAAAATTATTTTTAAGAAGAATTACTAGTTACACAGAATTTAAATAAATTAATAAAAATATTAGTAGTTAATAATGCTGTTATTGTACTTTTAAAATTTGTACGAAACAAATTACCAATTTTATTATAACTGCAATGAAGCTATTGAATAGTAAATTGTATGTCATGTTGACATGTAAATTTGTAGTTGAATACTTTTAGTAACTGATCTGTAATAAGAGAACTCGTTTAAATTATTTTAATTTATGCAACAATAATAATTAATGTCATGTGACACATCATTTCTTTAAAACAAAGGGCTTAATCTTAATGAAGAAATTTTTAGTTGAGCAGTATGTTAAAAACTATTATTCATTGTCTATTTTATTTATTTTATTTATGTGGCAGAGATATGAAAAACACAACACTGGTTTTAGCATAATGACACAGGAAATTGAAATCCTCGACCTTGGTTGAATTTATAGAACAAATACAAATAATTTACTCTTGTTTTCCAGTGTTATTTATTTAGATTTTAAACAAATTTAAATAGACTGTAAAGACACAAGTTTGCAATTAAACGTTCAAGAAACTGAAACACCAACCAACCTTAAGCATTAAGAAGTGCAAAAGCAATTAAGATTCTAAGTTCATTTAAAAATTAAGATTTTATTCTGAATTTCAACTTTAATTTAAAAAACAGTTCAAAATATCAGTTTTTACATACATGAGGGAATGATATTCGTCTTAATTAGTTTTGGTCTCGGAATATGTTGAACTTTTAGTACAAATTACAGTTAAATTTTTTTATAAAGTTGTTTTGCTTTCAATAATTGGCATTATTTTGTTATACACAGGGTTTGAAGTTTTGGTATCCATTTCATTATCAACATATGTGTTCTAAGTTTTAAGATGTTATTGCGAATACTACTAAATTAAATTAGAGAAAACAATTTAAGTTATAAGAAATTAGTAACTGTAATGAACTTCATGGCTCACTTCTTGCGACCCTGAAATTATAAATCTGAAACTGTCCTCTATTCTGCTGCTAGACGATGGTCACTTCGAGTAGTTTGCTTTAAATTCAAATTAAAATGTGATTTTTTTGAAATTCGAGGAAGTTGTAAGATATCTTTATATTATTTTTTGAAGAGGTATTTATCATGATTTCAGTTAAACACGATCAGACATCAGTGACCTATTATGTTCTACTTGAGAAAAATTTAAACGTCGCGTCGTTTTCTAAATTCATGCTTTTAATTCAAGAAACAGCTTTTTTTCTATTTTTGTTTTTATTTTTCTCCATTTTTAAGCAAAACTACTAGTTTTTCCAGGACGATGATTATTACAAAAAATATTCTACCTTACATTCTGCACAGAAAGGTCCTATGCAAGTTTTGGCTACGAGCTATCCGTTTTGAGTAGCAACCGTTGAAAAATAGTAACTTATGTCAACTTAGTAATTTTATTTTAACTTGTTTCTATGTGTATGACTGTAGCCAAAATAAAGTGAAAAGGACTGATAATATTGGTTTTGTAAAGAGTCGGGCTATTATGATGGAAAGACATCGAACAAGGCGTGGGGAATTCTCATCAGGTGCAGGGAGTCAATCCTATTCCTTCGTGCAATAAATGGTTGTGACACCACTTCATGTATGTTTGGAAAAGAAAAACTGCCATTTATTTAATCATTCAACAAATCTCAACATCTCCATGATATTCCCCAAGTGTTCAACAATCCCACATCGATAAGTGAGTCTATTGAGCACATGACAACGTGTGCTTGATAAATTAACAAATCTTTGCCTAAAATGTACCACATTCAAAATCTATCAATAGCAAAGCATCTTTTTTGAGAAAAATATCTAGAGTATTGTTCAAAATGGCCAGAGTCACACCACAGTTATACAGTTGTATGTAATTATTAATAACAATTATAATGCAAAGCTCCAAGTCTGAGCAAACAACAGAATACTAAATAATCTTACATTTTTTCTGGTTTGTAAAGGACTCGAATAATAAAAGTGTGCAACTACACAACGATATTGAAAAAATAGTAAAACCTTGACAAGGAGATCATTAAACTCCAAACTAAAAATAATCATAATAGATTAAAAAGATACCGAATTTCCTGTTTACAGTAGTAAGTAATCAAATCATGTTGAATAAATAGTTCCTAGCAGGCTAACAACTGGTTTATTGTTGGCACCGAATTCAGATAAAAAATTTTAATGGTAGAAAAGTTAATAAAATCAATTTTTATCCAAGCCTAGCCCTTTCTAGTTCTTACAAGACAATGTCAAACCTACTTTACGCCATTAACATCCTTGTTCTTTGCCTGGTAAGTTTTAACTTTTATCTAGTACTGAAGTTGTGCTACTTGTACAATATACAAATATTTTACAGCATCAAATTGAATCCACCTATACTAATTTTGAAATTAAACGTTTCGAACTGTGTAATAATACACAGAGCAGTGTTAAATTTTACGGAAACATCACCACAGACAGTGATAACAGACAGTATGCCAGTTACAACATTTCTCTGCCTTTTGATTTCGATGAAAATATTGGCGTAAGCGTCTGGATAAACTCATTTACTTACTTAGAAATTTAAATTCAATTCTACTCGTAGGTAGTATGCGATATATATTCAGCGACCTCTGGCAACCCCTTTGTGAAGATTTTCACCATAAGGGAAAAAAGCTTTTGTGGAGCAACTAACATGTATTTGGGAGAATTTTGGTATGACCTAGAAAGAGCTGCAAAAATGATACCAAGAACATGCCCTATACGTGCTGTGAATATAGACATTATTCATTTGGGCTTAAATCTCAGTTATGTTGCCCTGGACTTCAATGTTTCGTAATCTTTGTTAAGTTGTTGTTTGCTTAAATTGCTACTGCAGTTAATCTTAGTCAGTCCTTTCAAGATCTTCTATCTGTATCCTGTGCTTGAACTGCTTTTTTAGTTCATTTTAAGACTTTAAGTTAACTGGAAATGTAGTTAGTTTGTATACGATGCCTATCCTTCTTTAAGTCAAAATGGGTTAGGCGTCAAATACAAATATTTTATATTTATTTTTTAACACTATAGAGAATTTCCAAGCTGTACTAGAGCAATTAAATATTCTTTTTAAATAGTGCAGCATTTCAAAAATGCTATGCTTGTTTTGTCACTCCAAAAGAGAGGTTCAAAAAACATACTTATCTTCAATTCGGTTTGTTATACACTTGAATTAGGCTTTTTGAATGTCTATTGCATGTGTCATAGAGACTTAAATTAAAGAAATGACTGGTGAAAGGGAAGCAAGAAAAGGAGTTAATTGCTGTGCGAAAGAAAAAAATTCAAGATGAATCTAGAAAGCAAATGGGCTTCTTAGTAGATGTTTTTAGATCTGAAAGAAGTGGAAACACGAACGATACCAGAAGGTGTTTTTGCGATTCTGCCACTTCTGCACCAATAACGGGAATTGAACAACTTTCACTGAACAATTTTACGTTTTCCTGCTCTATTAAAGATAAAGGTCGTAGCTGCAATTTCAGTCAATTTTTAGATTTTTGCATTTATCACACCAGGATATGTTTAATGTTTATGCATCTGTTTGTTAGATCAAAATGTCGTATCTGCCCTACAAGTACTTGCAAATTCTAATTCTTTTTTTTCGTAACTAAAATATTTGTCATATTGTTAAGGGAACAAGCCTCAACTACATCTTTATTAAGCCTTAATGTCGTATGTGCAGTGCAAGTACGACCGATAGCCTTAACATTGGGCAGATACGACCAAATAATACTAAACAACATAATGTGTTTTTTATTTGTACTCAGAAGCTACCTGACGTTTTTTATAATTACGATATCGAAGTTTATTAAAGTGTTTCTCTAAATATGAGCTTATTGATTTATATTTAATTAACATGTTTTGTCACTTAACCATCATTTAGGCTACTAACCAATAGCTGTTAAGCAGATTTGTCATAACTGACAAAAAGTATCATAAAAACCCAAAAATGTTATAAATCACTACAAATCCGCAACGAAAAATACATTTATGTTCTAACAACTTTTATAGAGAAAAGTAAAATAAACTGAGTGGTACAATTACGATCAATTTTTCTCAAAATCCTTAAAATTAACACACTTTCAGATACTTCCTTAGTAGAGCAGTACAGAGTCATTGCAAGTGGCAAAACATTAAAGAAAAACAAAGACTTTCATGAATCTGCCATAGAAGCAACACGTCTATTCTTAAGTTTATACCTACGGTACTATATGCTGATTAGAGTCCATAAAGTTTTAATACACGGATCCCGGATTATATCTTCTGTATTATTGCAAATACGGCAATTAAGCAAACAAGTGCAAGCAAACCGAAGTAAAGATATTAAGAAATGTAGAGAACCGCACACTTGAGAGTATCCCGGAATTAATATTACTAAAGACCTATTAAATAGATTATTATTAACTTCCTATTCAGTTATATCTTCAGCGAGAAAAATTTCTCAATAAGTAAAGACTATTATGTCTCTATAAGCGAAACTTTTAATTGAAGAAATACCGTTAATGAAGGTGGAAGACAAGAAAGCAATAGATTCATCAGAAGAATCCGACTCAGACTAAGTTTTTATTTCGTCATCAAATTGTATGAAGTTACATTGTAACAGTCACTTTATCCGTTCCTGTTACATCATTATGGGTTTTTTACTTTGAGTCGCGGGTGCTAAATTTCCCAGTAATTTCCGTTCACTTACTATTTCATCTTGAGTTAAAAATTTTCTTTTTGATTAATTTTAATTCTGATAGTGAGACGCTGGGTATAACTTTCTTAAATTTAAATATATTTGTATCTTGGATTGTTGGTCTGGAGGGGAATGCTTTCCGGGGAGAATTCGACGGGCTCGCAAGGTAAAAGAAGAGCTGTGTAGTGTACTCGCGTTTAAACCCTATCGCGAGTGTGTATAAAAAAGGCCTAAATACTAGGGTAAGAATAACCTTTTTGTTGTTGTTTTCTTGCTCATGCATCTTTGGGTTTCTTTTTTAGCCTTTTCTATTTTATGGGAGAACCCCTATTAAATCATTTGAGGAAGTTCTAAAGATTAAATTTCTTGGAGAAGCCACGGGTTTCTGCGGGGTCTTTTCTTTCAATTCTGTGGAGTAATCCAACTCATTATTTGCTGGCTCCAGACCTGGACTTCCTTTACGCGGGGAAAACCTTCGGAGGAGACCGAGAGTTCCGATTCTGGATCGACGTCTGATTGGGGATCGTTTCCACGATCACTCTTAACTTACAAAAGAGAGTTTGCTAATATATCAGTTCTTAATTAAATTTTGAATTCATATAAAATTTTGTATTGAACAAATAAATCTTTTCTTGCTGGATTATCACATAAGAAAATTTTTATGAAGTTAACAATAAAACTGTTGTTGCTTTGAATTTTAAAACTTTAGCTTGCTGTTTAAAAAAAATAAGTAATTTTGTTGTTTAAGAAAGTTTCATGTAAAAGAAAATTTAGCTTAGTTAAATTGGTTTGATTCTTCCAAGCGATGTTGAATTTGTTTTCTTGTTGTTTTTGAATTAAGACTTCAGGCATGGGTGTCCAGTAGTACTACTCGACGCTAGGATTAAATTTTAAGGTGAGTGTTTAAATGATATTCTTAAATTTCAATGTCGTTTGTTAAGTATTATAGATTTTTTGGGTGTTCATTTAATTGGGGTTGTTTAATAAATTTTTTGTTACTAAATTTAAGGAGTTTGAACTTAAGCTACTGTGTTGTAATTTTAATTCATTAAAACTGTAAATAAGAAATTACGTTTTATAGTTACCTTAAAACCTTTAGTATTGGATTTATTTTTTTAAAAACTTTGCATTGTTAAAGGTCAATTGATATAAATTTTTCAATTCTTTAGTGTAAGCGACTGGCTTGTATGATAAGAATTTTATTTGTTAAGGAAAAATGTATGTTAAATCTTCATAAAAATTTAAAGTTACAAGGTTGAATCTATTTAATGCAATAAATTTTTGACCTAATTAATTTTGTCTCGCATATTTTTTTCTTCTCAATTGTTTCACTGTATCAGTAAAATATAAGAACCCTGTGCTTTCTGTTGTTTTATTGTGTGTATAGCTGAATCTTCACCTAAAGCAACCTTTGAGCTAGCTGGCCTAGGACTTGCTCCTAGTTACGTAAGTATTTTTCTGTAACACAAGGTCACGTTACAACATACAAACAATTAATGGAATGGGGAAGAAGTAATGATATTAATTCGTTTTCGAAACGGGTACTTTTGGTTTATTTTGAAGAACTTGGAAATAAATATAAATGTTCTTCACTTTGAACGTACTATTCCATGTTACGAACTACGCTTAACGTTAATCATAATATAAAGATAGAGCAGTATAATAAATTACGAGCTCTGTTAAAACGCAAAGGTAAAGGTTACAAACCAAAAAAGGCAAGAACTCTCAGCTCAGAACAAATTCACTCGTTCGTAATGCAAGTTCCAGACGAACAATATTTAGCAACCAAGGTACGTATGGCATCACGGATTAAATAATTTTTTTAAGGTTGCTGTAATTATGGGAATAATGGGGGCATGTCTGGCACAAGAACTTCATAACATGCAGATTGAAAATTTAAAAGACTTGAACGAAGCTTTTTTCGTGACAATACCTAATACAAAGACAAAAATCGTAAGAACATTCACCGTTACTGATAATTTCTATATAATCTGTAAAAAATATCTGCATCTACGACCAGCGGGAGTACCATCTCAAGCATTCTTTTTAAATTGTCAGAAAGGAAGGTGTAGTACCCAAAGGATTGGCATAAATAAATTTGGTGTCATGGCGAAAGAAGTCACAACATATTTGAAGTTACCAAATCCAGAATTGTTTACTGGACACACATTTCGTAGATCTTTCGTCACTTTATTAATTGATGGAGGAGGAAATATAACGGATTTAAAACGCCACGGAGGGTAGAAAAGCACTTCTGTTGCAGAGAGCTACATAGATGAAAGTCTTGGTAACAAAATGGCAACTGCCACAAAAATTATCAAGCATGTAAATAATTCTGAAGCTGGACCGTCCACGAAAGCTAGTGCAACAAGAGAAAATCGTTTTGTGGGAGATTGCTGTGCAAATATTGTAGAAAACTCTTCTACTGTTAAGAATAATGTTAGTTTCGGTATAAACGGCACACCTGTGCAATTTTCAAACTGTTCTGGGAACTTTATTTTCAATTTTTTTCTAACAAAAAATAGTTTGAGATTATAACAATTTCTATTTTTTTTATATCTATAAATAGGCAACCAACAAAACACCGCCAGTGAATAAAATCAATACAATTCACTAGTGTTTTATGAGTATGGTTATATCCCTATGGTGACGCGTACGAGGGTGGTCTGAAAAGTTTCCGACCTCAACGTGAAAATAACAGCACTCGTAAATAAAAGCTACTGAATTTCATTGTTCATCTGTTGACAGTTACTCACTAAAGTTTCAGCCATTTTGGACGCGCAGTTTTTATGTAACAGTCGTTTGAGTGAGTTGATGTGAGTTTTTTTGTGAAAATGGACAAAATCGAGTATCGAGCTGTCATTAAATATTTGTTTTTGAAAGGCAATACACCTTCGCAAATAAAAGATGAGTTGAATTCTGTCTATGGGGACTCTGCACCATCATTTACCACAGTGAAATTTTAGGCTGCTGAATTTAGACGTGGCCGTAAGAGCTTGGGAGACGATGAACGTTCGGGACGTCCAAAAACTGCAACTACCGACGAAAACATCGCCAAAGTTCACCAAATGGTGCTAGACGACCGCCGAATTAAATTGAGAGAGATAGCAGAGGTTATGAACATGTCAAAAGAACGTGTTTGTCACATATTAAATCAACATTTAGGCATGAAAAAGCTCTCCGCGCGTTGGGTGCCGCGTTTGCTCACGTTAGACCAAAAACGTGTTCGAATGAATAATTCCAACGCTATTTTGGCGCAGTTTAGGCAAAATACATCCGAGTTTTGGCGCCGATTAATTACTGTAGATGAAACTTGGGTACACCATTATACGCCCGAAAGAAAAATACAGTCCAAACAGTGGACTGCAAAGGGGGAACCGGCTCCAAAAAAAGCAAAAACCGTTTCTTCGGCTGGGAAAGTGATGGCGACTGTTGTTTGGGATAGTCATGGAGTTATTTTAATCGATTATCTTCAAAAAGGAAAAACCATTACAGGAGCATACTATGCATCATTACTTGACAAGCTGAAGGCAGAACTTGCGAAAAAACGGCCACATTTGCAGAAAAAGAAAATCCTGTTTCACCAAGACAACGCATCGTCTCACACCTCAGCGGTTGCCATGGCGAAAATCCACGAATTACGGTTCGAACTGCTTGACGATCCGCCTTACTCACCAGATCTAGCCCCAAGCGACTTCTTTTTGTTCCCTCATCTAAAAATTCCGCTCGGAGGACAAAGATTTTTGTCAAATGAAGAGGCAGTCACCTTCGTGAACAATTATTTTGCAGAGAAAAATGCCGAGTACTATTTGGACAGGTTACAGAGATGGGAGCATCGCTGGGAGAAGTGTGTAGAGTTACAAGGAGACTATGTTGAAAAATACAAAAAATTTTCAGAAAAAATGTCTTGTATCTTTGTTAGGTCGGAAGCTTTTCAGACCACCCTCGTATAATGACTATATTATTGAAGAATCGTAGATAAAACAAGTAATAGTTTTGACCTAAAACTTTTATCTGAGAGACTTCATACAGTACTCTTGCTCCGACTCCTTTATTTGCCACTGATCCCGTTTCTTCAAATTTGATAGCTAACTTTTTGACATAGGTGCGACTGACACTTTTTTCTTAGTGTCTGCCATTAAAAACAACAGCTGTTCTTAACGCAGATCGGCCTTCAGAACCGTAAATAAAAATAATTTGAACTCTTTCAGCTAACGTGTACGTGTACCATTATGAAACTTGTAATAACACCAAAAGACATTAGGATAATAAGGTTTACTGATAGGAGGGTATACCTACGTAATGCAAAATCATCAAATTCAGTCATCAGCCTTCAACCTTCAATAAAAAAGAATTATGACAATATAAAGTAAATTTAGTAAAATAGTCGGCAATTATTATTAAAATTTTTCTTTTTATTTTTTCAAATTAAAAAATATTTACATATTTATTTAACAACTACACAAATGTCTTATCAAAGGTAAAGATCAAGCAAAAACTGATGTACTCTTCTGCAATACTTTAGTTGTTGTATAGGACATATGCATCTCTATACTCAAAGGGCTCGGTAGCTTTTGTTGTATTCATTTATTAAACTTTAAATTTTTACTGGATATTACCTATTAACATAAAAACTTTCTCAAATCGTGAAAAGACTCCATGTACTGAATTTGACTAAACAACCCTATTTATTTCGTTTAACTCAGCAACACAGTAGAATTTTGACATTAATTTGATAGCTAAAAAGTTTCCAAAATCTATAACCTTGTCACGCTAGATTAAGATAAATGTTTTACTTCCTGTTTACAAGGATAAATAACTTCTAACACTTATACAGCATGTCATATAAAAGTTCGCATAGTAGGGAGAAAATAAATGTTAAATTAGTTTAAATTGCAGAATTTTAAAAATATACATCCGTGTCCAAAAAGAAAATAATTGTTATCAACTCAACACAATGCTTGATCACTTTTATGCTTGGAATTTGTAGTATTTAAGCTAACTAAACTTATAGTTTGCCTTAGTTGAGATTTTGTGAGACATCCTGGTATACAACATTGAATGGATATTCAATTACTACATTTTGTTTGACGTAAGACATAGAATGAAAAACATCGCACAATAAAAACTCAATCTGGATTTAAAACACTTTCTCCTAGGTTTTTTATTGATTTTACAGAAATAATGCAAATCTCACTTTACGCTGCTGTTTATTTTGCTTTTTACGTTGTAAGTTACAAATTCTTTATTACTCAAATTTCTTAAAATACTTATTTGATCTTTATATAGCTTTCAAGTGAATCAACTCGAACCAATTTTGAAATTAAGCGTTTTGAATTGTGTGATCATTCTCAAGGTCTTCTTAAATTTTACGGTAACATCACCAC
>VTPC01088019.1:0-11967 GCA_011009095.1 Ignelater luminosus | reverse complement strand
ACACTAAACAATCAAAGTACTGAAATTAGCAGCTTTGCGTAATTAAATACAACGTTCATTACCAACACAATCAGTTTGTAAAAATTAATATTGCGAACACCTGATAGATGCTTGCAATAAATCTTTTTTATCTTCTCTACAATAATTTAATATATTCGTAGATATAGACTATAGAAATACATTTTTAAGAGAAAGTGTACTTCTTATTTTTTTTCTTCTTATTCTTATTTTTATGCTTGTTCGTTTTAATAAAACGAGGTAGATTCAAATCTCCGCTTTCTATTAATGATCTAATAAACCTAGGATCCAAGCATGCAGAATTCATATATCATACTGATGAGAGCATAATCAGTTCGAAGCTGCTGTCCGAGACTGCATAGATGTAATCTAGCAAACAAAACCTCTTAATATTGACTTTATGCTATTAACGTGTTTGTTTCTTGACTATTGATAATGCTCTCTAAAATAATGCAGACAAAAATGACAAAAAATCAAGATAGTAAACAACTTCCTTTTATTTTATTTATAATATTGTTTTTAACAAGACTCTCTTGTATTACACAATTTTTACGCTGGAATAAAAAGACAGAAATGTAATTTCTCTATAGTAACAATAATTTATTCATGAAATACAAAAAGACAAAGCATTTCAAAATATCTGTACTCGACTTCAAATCAGTTTTAATTTATGCTACTTTAATTTTTTAAAGAAAGAACAACAATTTGTAGTATTTTAAATTTTGGAAGCAATATATAATCATTTCAAAGAAAACTGGAAATTGAAAAAGCTTACATCTACAGATAAGTTAGCGACAAACCTTTTTTATGTTAAACCTTTAACTCCGAAATCGTTCCCTTGAGGTAGGTAGCAATTTGTTAGTTGGCAAAGCGCATCGATTGCCGATGTACACATTCTTCAATGTATCGAGTGTAAAGTGAAATACAAATTATCTGTAAAGTATCTGGAAACATCGCAATTTACTCTTAACTGAACTGAAAAACGCTGAATCTATGTTATGTTCTACGTTATATAAATTGAATGCAAAGTGAAACCGATTTGGCAGAACGATTTCAAACTTTAACATCAAAACCATTTTCGAGTTGGACTAACAATGTCGAAGTATTAATAAACTACTTTTACTAAAATAGTAGACCAAAACATAACTGTTCTGTTTACTATGTGCCATTATGAACCAATTGCGCAGTAAAATCAACACGTCTGGTACGTATAATCTACAGTAAACACTTCACTGACGCTTCAAGTTAACGGTATACATTTGAATTACTCAGACCAAGCGAGATATTCTAAATAGCACTTCTATAAATTTATCTCACCCGCTGGCTGCTTGTTATTTAGTTTTCCAACAATTAAATTCCATAAGAGACTTTCAGTCGAACGTTTGAATGACCATTACGTTAAACTGGAATTTGACGATGACGACCGCAGTAGAAACTTGCAAACTATTTTTAATGTTAATTTAACTTTTGGGTGAACGACAGGATAGATTCAATTTGCATTCAAAATAATCTCAAAGGAGAACACAGATTGATATATCAAATGTTTTTTCGGAGTTTTTATTTACTATAACATTTGTACATTGTACAGTATATTCAGTAGATTTTTTCGTTAGAGACTTCCTTCTTCTCTTGTTCCATTGCCTGCACTACCCTTCTAAAGCGTGTTAAGTCACTAGTAAACAGAATGCAAAAATCTAAAGCCTTTCTTGCTGTCTTGGGTCGTGACCTTGTTGCCTAGCAATGTAGTGAGTGGAAGTCGCCCTAAGACTAGCTAACGATGCGTTTTTTTCGGTATTGAATTGGAAGCTCGCCAAGGCTTTGTAAACCACTTGTTTTTGCTGTTTATGTTGATTTTGTTGTGGGAAAACAAGGGTGGTAAGGCTGCTACTCTCTATTATTATAGTTTTGGCAAAGCTGTTGAACAAACGCTTTGAAATACTCTTTTTAGAAAAGTCGAAATTACAGTGGTTTGTATTGCCTAGTTGAGCTATTACTGCTTTTTCGATTGCCCTTGGTTTTGACGATACTTTGAGACTACCTAAATCTTACGTCTGCTTAAATTCAGTCTAGTTCGGGGAAAAGCAGCATCCCGTCGCAGAGGCCTGAAAATGAACCTGACATAATAAGCAAACGAGGCAACGCCAAACTGTCTGATGATGAACTTATCTTTTTGCATTTTATTTTACAAAGTCCATCTATAACGATACATTCGCTTTATCTTATTACTTACCAAACTCTTTTTACTGTGGTTTTAAAGATAAGAAGGTATTGTTGTATTGTTTGTAACGCTAAGTCTTGGATGAAACGTACGTGTAAATCAGTAGATTTTTTCGTTAGAGACTTCCTTCTTCTCTTGTTCCATTGCCTGCACTACCCTTCTAAAGCGTGTTAAGTCACTAGTAAACAGAATGCAAAAATCTAAAGACTTTCTTGCTGTCTTGGGTCGTGACCTTGTTGCCTAGCAACTTCCCTACTAAGAGTTCACCCTAATCAACGAATTTCTCGAGAAGTAGGTGGTATTTTCCTAAATACAGTGACCTTAGAGTAATACCGCACTTTGTCGTTGGACGTAGCTTTTGATTCGGTCTCGTACCGATTAATAGAAAGAACTTCACGTTAATTTTAGGTTGATGCTCGTTTAATTAACTTCAACATGGGGTTTACAGCGACGCAAAAACCAAGATGGAGAGCGAAAGCTGCTCTATCTCTTAAATCTGTATCACGCAAGGAGACTCCCTTTCGTCAATATTATTTAATCTAGCAATGAATGAGCTTATAGAAAGGCTAGAGTTGTGGGACTTGTCTCTCCAGCTCAATCAGCATGAATCACTTACAAGCCTGGCTTCTTATAGATAATTATATCTTACTCATTAGGGATACTTATAAATGACTGTTGCCAACGTCTGCTCAAAATTTCAAGAATTTTTTTAATATTAGAGAACTCGACTTTAATTCTCAAAAAAGCGTCAGGTTAGGAATACATACAGTTGCTATTTACTACAACTCAATGATTTCTTATTGACGGCAAACTGCTAAAATAACTTAGCTTTGGTGAGTTTTCCAAATACCTAGAGCAATGCTACTTTGCGTCAAAACCATCCCTTTATACAAGATTTAGAGATTCAGCTTAAACGTACTGCAGCCGTTCATGTAAAACCGAGGCAACGTCTTACATTGCTAGCAACGTGTTTCCTCCCAAAGATGCTGGCCAGTAGTGCACGAATAGGTTAATCAGTACGTTCGTCCGCAGAATCCTTCACCTCTAATGCCTATGTCCTTCCACTCGTAAAGTCAGGCTTGAATTATATCTTTCTCTACTCTAATACCGGCCGAACAATGTATACAATAATATCACAGAGACCACCATCGGCGACTCATTTTAACTTATCTTCAACTGCTTGCTCACATTTTACACCATCTAACGTATAAAAATTTTCAGACATCTTTTATGATGCCATAGCCTCTTTTTGCGTTACAAAGTAACGTATTTGGACATCTGCGCGGAAGGTTTGATAGCCTGTACTATCGTCAGGGACACAAAACTTGAGGATAGCTAGTTTCTTTGTTACGGCGTTCGATTGCATTTGATCATTATTATAGTACTAATATTCCAAGTCAATTTTTTGTGAGTTGAGAGATTTTAGAAGCCCTACGCTACGGATCTATCAGCACGTTGGCAACCATAATTGTTCAACAACTAGAAATCGAATACGCGCAAAATTTAATTTAAAAATTCCAATTATTGGTAGCAATAACCTTTTTTTGGTTTTACCTGTAACTTTGCTGTCTCGGGAAACCTTGTATGTGAGAAAGTATGCTACTATGCAAACTTTAGGTTATCTTCCGCCGCTTTGCGGTTCCATCCGGTTTCAAATCTGTAACTTGACTTAGTAAAGCTAAAAGCCTCTATGCTAAGCTACTTAAAGAACACATTAGTCCGGATTTCCTTCGCGGCCACCAATCAACCAATTTATAGTTTTGAAAGTGATTACAGTTTGGTTTCCATTAACCTTCTTAAGTTAGATATACTCTAACAAGAGCTGGACTTATTCACCATTCAACAGGTTTTTTTGTGGTCTACATTGAGTTTTTGCTATCCATTAATTTGATTAAATTAACAATACATGATCAAGGGTTGAAATTTGCTTTGCTTCGTTAAACAGAAACCAGGCCATTAGTGGTGTCAGAAACCCTTGAGCGTCATTCCCCTACTGCTATTAATAATGAGATTTCCATCTCGACACGAAACAGCTTTCAGAGATGTAGGATGTCTACTAAAAAAAAACAAGAGAAACGGTAATACCTACATCGCCTGAACCACTAACAAACCAAGTTCCAGGATTTCGGTACCACTATCTGTAAAAGTACATAATACAACAGACTGACTTGAAAGCGTTTTGTCTTCATACTATTCTTGTCTCCGATCTGTGATATTTGTCCAAAAAACAAAAGAAATCTCAAGCGGCTATAGCAAAATATTCATTTTCAATTTTATGCTCATAAAGACTTTTGATCAGCGAGGCAAGAACTGTGACATTTGTGATTGTGCAGAATTCTTTGCCCAACAAGAATTATCATCTACTGATCACCAGGACACCAAGAAAAAAAAGAAAGTTAAATCCTTATTTTGTTTTTGCAAAATCATCAATACCATCAGTTTCAAAGTATTAAATTTTGAAAAGACTTAAGACCGCTCTGTAAAATTGCAAATATCGAGACACATAGTGCACAACTATTTCCGAATTGAGTTATTTCTTTATGTGTTACTCCACTATGATGACCAGAGACACTTAATTTTTGCGTGAAACGCTGTAGACTTAGGGACATAAAACAAAGTGCCAAACATTTAGTAGCGTTACATCAGGATCGTTTAAATTGAAGTACAAACATTGAAGTTTTATGGAAACAACAACTTTACCCAATAAAAAATGAAAACTGTCGGGTGCGTATGACGTAAGTTACAAATAAATATCCAAAGGTTTTTTTCTTCTGCTTAAAAAGTTTGTAGTTTGGCAATTCGGTCATTTTTTTAGACATCTGTGATGTTTAACAATAATATATTTTCCTTGAAAGTGACTGACAAAATATTTTGTGTACTCGTTCAACTGACACGTATGGATTCCATATTACGTCGTCATACTCCAGCTTGAATCTTATAAGTGTTAAGTAGAAAGTTTGTAGATGACTGCATGATTTAAATCTTTTAGGGCTGTTTTTAAATAAATCCTAACAGTGTCATTGATAGTGTAACATTTGCTTTTTATGCGATATAAAAGAAAGCGAATACTCAATGCAACTAATAAATTCTTAATCGAATAGACTGATTCGACAGAGCAGTTGTTGCAGAACGATGTAACTTTACATTTAAGCCTAGCCCATTTTTGTTACCTATCTAAATCTTTTTATGATCTCAGAGTTAAATTAATTAACCGAAAGACGAAAATACTGAAGATGAAATTTTAAAGTAAATATGTAGCAGTGAAGATTATTATGTGGACAGGAGCGTGAATGTTGTAAAAGTAAAGAAAGTTGAACTTTTTCTATATTAAATATCTCACAAACAGGAAACAATTGTTTATTGTATGCTTTGTGCTCTAGATTGGCTTAAAATGATTCAAATAAAGAACAGACAAAATCAGAATAAAACAGCTTATTGCCTAGAGATTATACAGGTTGAATATTTGTAGTTTTTTTAAATAAGTAGCATCAATTATTTGAAGTAGCAGAAGAACAGTTTAATACAGATAAGTCTCATTTATTATTAGTCTTCTGTTTCTAAAGCCTCTTTTATTTATTTAAAATTACATTTTCTCTATTGTATTTTTGTTATTTTAAGCTTTATTCCTTTCCTTTCTATTTCTAATACTGTTTGCTCAGTTTTATATTCACATACACTTAATAAAAGAAATTTCAAGACTCACTTTAATTCTGAATACAATCACAATAAAAGATGTTACATCCTTTCATAGAATTAAAAACGTTTTGCGTTAGTAAAGAAACTTGAAATTCAGTTTTTAAATTGATTAAACTGTCAAAGCGTATGACGGCAATTTAAAACTTGAAGTAACCCATTTCAGAGCGTGACCTAGTAATGTAGTGTATGCCAAACGTTGCGGGTGTGAAATAATATAAGCGAGCTGTAATCCTTAACTTTTAAAACAAAAAAGTTTCAAAAGTACCTTCGAAGCATTTTGACACATACAAAAAGAAGAAAATAAATTTTCAGGATGTACTTTGTCTTTTATTTAGACGAAAAACTTTCGTGTGCTCTCTACCCTAAAATGATCTTCAAAACTTGTTTTGTATTTGCTACTTAGATGAAGTTTCATTAGCAGCAGCATGTTCGCTTTTTTGAATTATCAAGAGTTTTCTTTTAATTATCGTACAATACGCAAAACTTTACTAATGCTTCAATTATATTTTAATTTCAGTTTAAAACTTTATTTGTTATAAAGTACACACGTTTGAAGTTTCGCCCAGTAAATAAAAAGATAAAAAGAGTGTACGATAAAAATTCATTATTGATGTGTACAAATGCAGCCTCAGGATTATATCAGCAATAAAATAAAATAGTCGATCTAAGTTCGGAGTTCGATTTACCGTGCATCTTCCTAAAGCGAAAGGTGGATTACGTTGGGGAAAACCTGGATATACACGATAGGTGGGAATCGGGATCAACCTACCCAGGTCAAAACGTGCTGTGAAAAATTAATGAAAGATGTAAAACGTGCGCACAACTCACATCCTGTTGAAAAACTGCGGGCGATATAGAATAACCCCAATCAACCGAAGAGTGAAAAGCTTCATCCCCACTCTTATATTTTTGTTTCACTTCTACCCATTACTATGCGCATAAAATTTTCGAATCTACTCATATTCTTCTCGACTGTTATTTTCCACAGCGGTCGTTTATCATTCTGTATCAGAAGTTTTTAATGACTATTCTGGATTTACTACTTTAAACTCGCACTGTTTTATCCTCTGTATTTACTCGAGAAAGAAAAACAGGTGAGTTTTTTTTGAAAAATTATTGCGGTGTTTTACAGTTTCTGACACTCTCATTTTTGCCTCTGAAATATTTTACCACTTTTGCGTTAAAATTACAATTAGATAACGGAATTAAAAATTAAAGAAAGGAAATTAAATAAAAATGTTTTGGGCGTTCTGCTGGATTCTGAATTTCAGACGCATTTATAATTCATGGTCTAAATTCTCCTTACACGGCAAGATGATATATTATTGATCATAGTGGGTCAAAAGATATATTGATGGCCGATGTATTTGGTACTAGCATTTAAATGAAGTATGAGAGAATGTTTATCGGAATTTTAGATGTGTCTTCTTAAGTAATTCTTTCATCTTTAAAAGTCTTTATTCATAATACAATACGCAGAAGACTCCTAAATGTCAGAAAGATAATCTGTCGTGATCTTCTACGTTTCTGGTGTAAACTTTTTTTGGCATTCATTGTAAACTATAAAAACTTTTGTAACTGTATTTCTGAAAACATTCGTAATCTCATACTCTGTTAGAATAAAAATGTTTAATGTTGCTGACTTACAATAAATTAGAGAAGTTTTGTAGTTGTTTTGCTGTGCCGTAGTTCAGTTTAAAATCCAGAGTCAAATCTATATCTGTCTAAATTTAACTATTATTCTAACCGTCAAGTATTTGGAAATGACAGTAGGGTACTTATATTTCTATATAGTTTTGCGCAGTGTTCGGCCGACACCAATACTCAATATATTATCATCTGCAGGATTCAGATATCTCAAACATCATCAACGTGAAGTCTAAATTCAATCTCTACTTTTTTGCAAGTTATGGAAAACAAAAGCCATGTAGTTACATGATAGTGCTCAGTCAAGAGAAAGCTTACTAAAGTTTCACTTCAATAAAAAGTTTTGCATTTGCAATGTGATAACGGAGATTACCTCTAAATGATTATTCAACAAAAATTAAAACAAAAAGAAGAAACCTAGTTATAAGTATGCAATACACAAGACAAATGGAAAGTCTGCTCTCAAGAAAAACATTAAGAAGCTTCTTCTGCAGTCTTTTATCTGCAAGAAGAAGAAACTGTATGTCTCTCCCACTTCCTCTATACCTGTAAATCAGAGCAAATTGTCTAATTGAAACATAAATTATATACGATTGTGTGATCCATTTAAGTATAATTTTATACTTTACGAAGCAGATTCAAATTTTTGCATTCCCTATCTCACATAAAGAATAGACAAGAATTGGTCCAACTATACCAAAACCTTTGGGGTCCAGCTATACCAGAAGTTTTGGGTTCTATCTATACAAAGCTTCGACTTAAGAAGCAAATTTGTTTGAAGAAGAAGCGCATTTGGAAATTGTTGTTCGCTTTTAGCCAAATATAAACTCAGTTTATTAAAAAACGTCAAAAGATTAAGGCTCATTGCTCTTTTGAAGTGGTTTGGTAAAAACTAAACTCCTTCTTGGTTGAAATTTAGTTTTGCTTGTACAGTATGAGGTGTTCCACGCTAGCTGTTAACTTCTGACATAAAAAACTTTGCACATCTTTAGAAAGAATCTTCTTTAGACATTGTTGCACTACTCTGTACTCCAGCACCATGAGCACGTTTACATCCTAATATGATCTCAATGCTGACAAAATTGTGATTTGGAAGAAATTTTGTTACAAAAATAAAAATCTTTGCTTTCATTCTTGAGAGCACAACATTCCAATTACTACTACTATTACTCCAACAGTTTTCTAGGTTTGCTTTGACATCATAACACTGATGTTGTTTTACCGTGAAAGGATTACAGCGCTTATTTTAGTATTATGCAGTCACTATTTTCACAAAATATTATGCTTGCTTGTTTAAATATCAGCCTCTACTTTTATTTGTGGCTCTGTTTAGTTGTTCTTTTGTACTGAATCTTAAGTTTGGAAAAGAGAGAAATTTAGTTATCGTGAATACATTTCGATTAATAGGAAGTATAATAGATAAGGAATGTTTAGACAGGTCTGTATCTGCAGACATCATGAAAAATGTTCGAAAATCAAATGAACAAAGGTTTTTGAAATTGACTCTTGTCTAACTTCTTTGTAGAATAATTCTCTTAATACTACATCTATTATCTCTTTCATATTCCAATTTCTTTACTAAACATTTCAACACCTATAAAATGAATTGAAAATAAGCACCCTGTATTATGATCTCGTTTCCAATGTTTTACAGGAATATACATTTACATGTAGAAATCTCGGATGTTTTCTCCAAATGGATTTATTTCTTGATTTGAGGCCGAGTCTAAAGTCTAAAAGAATATTTAGGTTTTGATTCAACTTGTAGTAATACATCTAGCCTCAGGTAGCATAACTGATATGGCTCAAGTAAAAATAAAATGGAAAAGCGAAAATTATCAGTCTTCTTTCGGAATATCTGCAAAATAGTCCTGACACACACTACAATATTAATTTTCTCCTAAGCCGAGAATTTCTGCCTCGCAATTTTTTTCTAAACTCAAAAAATAACCAAAAGTCACACATTTCCAAGTCTGCTACTCTTACCTTTTTGTCAGGCAACTGGATAGATGAAGATGCGAAATGTGATGAGGTATTATCATGATCTCTTCTCTCCAGCAAACATTTTTCTACTAACCGTATTGCTATGTTTATCTAATTTAATTGCAATGAGCGGACTCGCACTTCTGAAAAAACTGCATACATAATTTTTTCATACTTAGCTCTTTGTTTTTGTTATTCTCAGAGCTTTCTCCTCTTAATAAACCCATACAGACTTTGTTGGCTAATACGTTTATCGAAAAAAGAATTCGTCATCTGTCATAATTTTGGAAATAATCTGATTAAATACTGACACACTTTGCTTTCTGGAACTAGATGAGCTTGTATGAGACAAAGCAACTGACGATCCAATTTCAAGTTATTGCTCTGCAACTACATTATATTACTTTATTGCGATCTTCAATTATTTTTTAACAGCAGCAATGTTTTCTTTCTCTGCCTCTTCTTCATGCTGAACAAAATCTTGTTAAAGCAATACAGTGAATCAAAACTTTTCTTGCAATCATAAGTGTTAAAACTTGTTTTGAAATCATAATAAAGCTATATCTCGAAAATTTTCTCTGGATAACTCCATCTTGTGATGTTATCTTCAGTACTCAATGCACAAATTCGAACGTTTGACAGTTATACATTAAATGGCAAACAAAAAACTCGAAAATGTGGAGAATTTGTTTGTCACTGAATCTTTTCTTTCTCAGTAATTTGGGCTTGACCAATTTTCTAAGTTTAAGTTTCTTACAATGAAAGTTGAAATCTCCAGTATCCAATTAATATTTGATGGATTATTTTGTTAAGCAAAAAGAGCTCATACGTGAACCGACTACATGAAGATCGTTTTTAGGTGTCGATCAAAATTTGAAGACAACCAATGAGGTTAGCAAAAATTTGGTGTGACGATTAGCCCGTAGAATATTAAAGAAAATGGATATTAAAAACACTAGAGGAGCAGATTGAAGTGAATCGTTCTCCAAGTTTGCAAAATGGGATTAGGTTAAAAAACGAACACCAAGGCCAGAAAACCGCTTCAAGAGCAACTTGGGATATCGATTACTTGCAGTATGTTGAGAAAGAGAAATATTAGAAACATGGACTCCAATAGATAGTCTTCAAACCTTGAAATAGACATCCAACATGGAGTCAAGGCTACCAGTTGTAACAGTCAGGTGGAGGAGATTATCAATCTCTCTACTCGGTTTTATAACTCTTAACTTTTTGTTGATGGTTAAATTTTACTTTTACTTGCCATTACCTTGTTGGCCCGTTTCAAAAGAAAACAAAGATTGGAGTTTAGACAAAGCAAAAAAGCGAAATTAGTGAATAAGCTAGTAAACAGAATGAAATTGAGTAAATGTAACTTAATTTAGAAATAGAAATTATAGAAATCAAAAACAAGAACACCGAGAAAGTGCTATAATTGAAG
The DNA here is from genome assembly GCA_011009095.1 of Ignelater luminosus. Lineage (NCBI taxonomy): Eukaryota > Metazoa > Arthropoda > Insecta > Coleoptera > Elateridae > Ignelater > Ignelater luminosus. The sequence goes on along the minus strand of VTPC01088019.1, from coordinate 967 downwards.
AAGAACTACAATAATATACAGGGTGTAATAGATAAGGTGAGTCAACCAAATATTTTGATTAATACTTGAGGAGATTGGGGATTTAATAATTTCCCTCCTACAGTTAGGTTGTATGTAAAAAATGATGAGAAACAATTATAAAATTTATTTTTATTCCACCATCAAAAACTTTTTGAGTTCATGTGTAAAGTTTATTGCTGTAAATGTTTAACATTTTGCTTGAACGGTATGGTTATTTTAAGTTCTCACAGAATTTTGCATGGAAATGCAATAAAAGTCTACTTTTGGATGTTTACATTATCGAAAATAAATACCACAAAATAGAGATACATAAATGCAAAATTTTGTATTAATTTATTCTTTTTTGTATGAAATAAAATCAAGGTTTCTTCTGTTCAACATTTGTAACCTTGTCGCGATACCAATTTATTGAAATCAGAAAAGTATTTATTTCTTTTTCCTACAGATAACGTTGTTTAGCGAAGGACGAATAAAAGGGAAAGTTAAATAAGACGTATTACATAATATTAAGACTTTGATGATGATAGTAAAGCTTAGGAGGGATCTGAAAAAAGGGAAATTATAACAGAGCACTACATTTCTTTTTAGAATAAAGTATAAACGAATATGAAGGAAATTCCATTAGCAAGAACGTATGTCTGAAAAGAAACTTTGGTTTCGCGTAAAATCACTTCCAATGCGCTCTCAAGGTTATTTCGAGAGCTTTTAGGTTTCAGCAGAGTTATTCTGGGTACGCCTCAGAACGTTTTTATCTTATAAAGAGTGGATTTAACTGAATGGACAAGAGCAAGAACAAAACGATAACGTAATACTATAAGAGTAAAGCGGATTGATTTAAAATCTTCAGCACCGACTGCGTACTTCAGAAAGAGAAGGATTTTCCTTAAATTCAGGTCAGTTAAAGGTAATTGCTGCAGTTTCAGCATAAAACTAAATAAAAAGTTGC
>VTPC01088011.1:0-10254 GCA_011009095.1 Ignelater luminosus | reverse complement strand
AAAAAACGGTATTTTTCCGATTAAATAAACAGCAATTGGTAAATCGACTTTCGTTTGACCATAAAACTTTCATAGAAAAGTTTGGAATCAGATTTTGACTTCTTATGTACCACTGACAAAATTCTGGGTATCTATTCCGATACATTTCTGCAGCCGTTTTCTTGTTTCTCCGACAGAGAATAAAACATTTCAACTTGTCATATTTTTCACGATTCGAAAAACGATCCATTTAACACGATATTTGTCCAAACAAGAATTGTATATAGACACAACGAAGCTGACAATAACAATTATTTGATTGGTACTAACTGCAATTGTTTTATAAGAATATCAAAAAAATGAAGCCCACTTTAATTAGAATTTTCACTCATTTGTTTGCAAATTATTATTTAGAAACCTCAAAGCCTATGAAAAGCTCTTTTTATGACGATTTCAAAAATGTAAAAATCGAATATGGTGCCCATAAGAAAAACAAAAGTTGGATACGTGTACGTGAAATCTAGAAGGCCTAGCATTATTTTGAAGTTGTTTTTGAAATCCTCATTAGCCGCTATTTCGTTTCTAAAAATATTGTTAATTTATCATTTATGTATGTATTGATATTAAAACTATCTAAGTCAAGAAATTTGTTCACCAAACTTATTTTAGGAAAAAGCGCGAAGAGCTTGGCGTATATCATTTATTCGTTAGTCTCTTCTACTTTTTTATTAACTTAATAGAGTTTTTTTAATTTTTAAATTTTCTTTTCCAATTTTAAATTTAGGGTTAATCACAAAAAGCTAGAGAGATTACTTTTTATTTTTGCAAACCCTTTTACTATAAGCAGAAAAATAATCAAGAATTTGGTAATGATGTGGTACGTTAATATTCTTATATGACCTTCCTAAACTGTTTCTTTTTTGTTTTTTTATTAAAAATTATTTTTCTGGTAGTATAATTCCTAGTGAATAAACTTTTTCTTTAATCTTTCTTTGTTATAAATTCTTTTTCCAAACTTAAATTCAGATAAGATAAACTAATAATCTTGTTGTTTGCCTATCACATTGTTAGTATTACTCTTCATATGATTATACGTAGTTTAACATTTTCTTTTAATACAATTTTGCTGCTATGTTTACTTGTATAGCATTTAATTCTTACCTTGTATACCGGGTGTCTTCAAAATTCCTTTTCAATTTTCTTGCTTATTTATTTGACTTTGTTGATTGTTGTTGAAATAGCTAAACCGATTTGCTTTGGTTGTTTGTTTTGTTTAATCTATTTGCAATATTTAATTATTTTGATAAATTCTGAATTGATTATTTTGATAAATCTCGAATTGATTATTATATTTTTTACTATTGTCTTGTGGTTAGCTTTTACTTTGTTCCCAATATATTTTGTCTTACAACTGTGTACTTTTATTGTGATTATAATCTCCTTACCTGCGCTTAAAGCCACTGTTGAGTGTAGTTGGGTAAGATCATAAGAGGTATTTGCAGTGTAAGTATTTTGTAACGCATACTTAAGTTACAGACTCTATAATATTTAATTTGTGTGATATTATAATGCAGTAGATTTTTCTAATGATTGAAAATAACATTTTTTTTGCACGACCGCTTGTAAATTCGTAGGGTTTATGACACTTGTCGTGCCATAAACTTCCTACCCATTCAAAAAACCTCACTTTACACTCTTATTATATAAATAACTATTATGTGTTGTAGGTAAATAACAGTATAAAAATCATGTTACAGAACGATAATAGAAAGGAAAACGTATGTTGGCTTCTAAGGCATACAGATACATATACATGTTGATTTTTAGTATTACCTGATATTACTGCATTCGATTATTTCAGGATTTATACAATTGGTGTTTAAAACAATTAATTCTGTAAACAAAGAGCTCTAAAATGTAAATAATAAAAATCTAAAACTAATAAGACGCTGTCTTGATATTTAATACTTTGCAGTTTCAACATTGTACGAACGAGCAGAAATTCAAAAGGCTCATTCATTCGCTTCAAAATATAAAAAGAAGTACCTAAAGTTACTGCAAAACTTACACAGGACTACAAAGGAACATAATAGCATTAATGTCTTCAATATAACGCATTTGTCCTTTGAGTAAAATATTTCTCAATCCATGATTACTTTCTCGCCGAAGCTGATAGGGTGAAATGGGACGTCCAATTGTGTTACTTGCACTGACAGCTAATTGATCGACATGCATTTCAGTGGTCTTTTTATCTGCTACGTGTTCAGTTTCCGGTGTTTTAGACCCTTCAGCGGAATTTGACCCCATTCCTCCACATAAAAATTCCAACGAAAACATTACAGATCGCAAGTAAAATAACTAAAAAAGAGAAAAATAATCTATTAGTGTCTTAATTAAAAATAATTTTCTATTTTTAGCTTTTCTGTTATTTAGAGAATTTCTTGAAAAAAGAATTTTATACCTACGTTTTTCCATGTGAAAGAAATGCCTTTAGGTCTTCTCATTCTAAAAGATTCGGTAACAGGATGGCCCAAAATACTACTCTTCTCTCCCCAAACCTGCATTAACCTTTCTCCAACACCAATTATCTCCATAGCTGGGTTAATCAGCATCCCAAAGGGAAACAAATTTAACAGCAATTCACAGGGGACCGGCTTGAGTTTACTACTGGTTTGTAGGTGAGATACTTTTTTTGTACATGATCGCATCTGAAATAAGAATTTGAATTAAAATTTTATTGAGGAGATTTACATTTCTAAATTAACTCTTTTATCGGTTTATAAAAAATTACCCTACAGTTTCTTATTTGTAGCTAACTGCATAAGAAACATTGTGGTTCTACTAATCTTATTTTAAAATCTGGATCATTAAATGTTTTGTGGACTTTCTGTATTAATTAATTAACAAATGGTAAATACAAATTATAAAATAACGCTGTGATAACAATCTTGTGCAAAACAAAATAATATTTCAACTCAGCAGTCTCCGACAGGATTCTTTCTATTAAAGAAAAAATCTTTATTATACAGCTAAGCGAATGCGCTCGCAGTCTTTAAGATTTATTAACATATTCTAAAACTCATTAAATTAGCTTTGCTGGAAAGTACAACTTAAGGCCAGAATTTTGAATATCCCTGGTATTCCCACACAAGAAAAAATTCAATTGCGATAACGAAGATGATCTAATATTATTGGAGAAAAGCCACACTGGTGGAAAAAGCTCTGTGCCAATTCGGGTAGCTTTGAGATATTCTGGTGTGTTCTAAATTGTCTTTCTTTCAGGAATTAAATATTAAACTAATTTTCGTAGACGTCACAAAGCATGTAAAGATGCGGGTGCCAGAGCAAAATCAAAGCGTTTGTAAATTGTAACAAACAGATTTCAAGATTGCCAGGAGAACAGCATAATTTCTCAATTACGCGTTTATGTTTTCTATCTATTAAATTAAACAAAAATTATTCCAGGTGTTAGCAAACAATTCTAGTTTTATATGTAGTATATTATTTGAAAAAAAAAACCTGAGAACCGATTTAAACTATTTTTAATCCCATTAATAAAATCATGTCGTTATCAGAACTTTTTTAAGTAGACCTCTAGTTCTTTGTAGATGTGATCCACACTTGTAATGGCATACAAATGAAACTCACATTATTAGAATGTGGTAAAGGTGGAAGTATGGATAGGGAAAACACTAAGAAATATTCTTGGATTAATAAAATCCGAGGGAGGCTTTAAAAAAGTACAAATCAGGATATCCGGACATAATACACTTTATCAAAGCCCGAAGAGTGCAATGGGTGAAGTATAACAGAATGCAATCACATCAAAAAGGCATTCACAGCTGAAGAAGCAGTTAAGAAGAAAGAGAAAGGAAAAAAGATGTGGTTTGATACTGTGAGAAACCTAGTGTTCAGGACAGTAGAAAAATAGCTCCAAACAGGCAAAGAAAGAAAGAACCCCGCAGAATCCTTATGGAAAATGAAAATTATAATTGTTAAAACCGTGGTGGATGATAGTCCTTATTATGTAAATCAAAAATGTCAAGGGGCAAAAAGTCCAAAAAATTATAGTTTTCGAATCACAGCGGTTTTTGCATATCGTACGGTACTGAAAAAAGTGAGTCAGCAAATGAAAAGCACTGACCTCAATGTCAATAATCTAATTTGATTTGAACAGTACTAGGATCAGTGGACTGTTTCCGCAACCAGACTGGACGTCGAAATTCTTGATTAATGCAGCTGGGCCGAAAAATGTGGTTTTTATAGTCTTATGTGTTCTTGTAGATTCAGAAGAAATTATATGAATTTCTGGATTGACGGAATTTTTATTTATGATTGTTTGTTTTATTCATTTTTATTTTGTTTATTATGAATGAATTCTTAACGTTAATGCTTTCAAGAATTGGTTAAATAAAATTAATAGCATTTATTGAGTTTAAGTTTTATTTACAATCATAAATTTATTTTATTATTAGGTTATTATTAATACAATATTTACTTCTTACTGTTACTTCTTTCACCTTTCATCTTAAACTTTTCAACTTAAACTAACTTATCTTAAAAACTAAAACTTCTTAAAGTCTTTTTGCTCCCTCTTCTCACCTAGACCGAAGTAAAAGCAAGAGGTGCCGTGAATTTTAATTGGGTTTAGAAACCATAACAATGATTTTTTACAATGTTATTTATTTATATTTTGCGCTACCCGCCCTTTTGGTCAATTTAATTTTAATAGTGTTAGAATTTTAACGTAATAAAGACTCTCGGGATAGTCAACTTTCCATTTAAAATAGAACATCTTCAATCTATTTTCTCTATTTTATGACTTTTCAAGAATTACCTCATCAATCATTATCAGTCTTTATTAAATATTTTTGAAAAAGCATTAATAATAAGCCACCACTGCTACTGAATTCAGGTATTCACCTAGAAAATCAAAGGAACTAATTTCAGTTGCCATGAATTAAGCTACATTTCAAAAAACTTGCGTTATTCTCTTAAGATTCGTACATGTTTTTCTTCTATGATGGCTTAGTTGGAGATTGCAAGCAAGGGAAACGAGAATGAGATGTCGAATAAGAAAATAGAGAAAAGACAGAACAAACAGCAGTTTCTTAGACATGAACTCAGTTTCAAATCCTACGGATTTGTAGAGAATAATTTTCTTAATGCTACTTGCTTTCGCTTTGTGGACTGATGCTTGCAACTGATAAATTCATAAGACGTTTGTTGTACACCTTTTTGTTCTTAATAGTGGATCTGGATCGTGCGAACATACAATTTGTTATCTGTTTCATATGAATATATAATTACCTAGTGGAAATGGGTAGCTTTTGAATTAGCCGTTTCTGTTTCCTACTGAACGTCAGACATTTAGAATCTTAAACCTTACAGAACATAGTAGAAGTTAACACTTTGTTCGTTTCTTTCATTACCATCTCAACATTGTTTTCAACACAAAACTTTGTATTATATCTGGTAAGTTACAAAGTGAATATTGTACCTGAATTTTAGATTAAAACAATGAGTACTGAAAAGCCATTTTTCAGTAATATAAAACTGCCTTCCATATAACTCCAATGACACTAGACATGGAGAGAACCATTTTGTGACAAAGATATAAGAATTTATCTCATAAAGAGTTTTTGGGTCTTAATACAATTATTTAGTCCTCTTATAATGAATGAGATTCCAAGGCTGAAGCTCGAACTTAAATCACCCTGTAGAATGTGTTTATTTTCCGATGTATTTTTCGATATCTCGGTTATTATTAGATTTTGAAGAGTACTCTGTTGTTGAAGTTTACAAAATAGCAGATCAATTATTGTAGAGATGCGAAGACTTGGCTATGGCAACGGCAGGAAGTTCTTAAGAAGAATAAAAACAAGAACGAAATAGGCGGAAATTACATATGTGAAAGCTATTCACACGATCAATTGGAATGGGCATCGCGTCGCGTCTTTTGCTTTGTAGCGTTGAAGAGAACTCCTAAATGGTAACGTAAGTCCTACTACCACGCCACCTAACAGACTCTAAGTGGTTAATAGTAGTATTAGCGGTATTAGAATATTTATAGTTGTGTAGCTTATTGATATACTAATTTAAACTCAAGTAAAACAATACGTTTTTGCTAGCGGTTCTATAATAAAGTTTGACCTAAACATTTTAAAAAATATTATCAGGTCATTAACCTAAGTAAATCTTTAATAAAACCTGAAAAAATTATACTATAGTATGGTGGAAAATGTAAAAAAGTGAATTTTTCAAGCATATAATAAAATTATGTAATCCTTTAAGCAATAAATCATATTCACGTATTTCTCGATTTTTCTTCCAGTTTTTCTTAAACGAAATTTATAGCATCTCAAGCGATTATAAAAGAGATTACTAGCCAGATACAATTTATACTTAATATTTTCCTACCCAGAACGATCGCTGCTTACCTAATTTGCTTCAACAGAAGTCAGAGAGGAAAGTTCTATTAATTATACGTAGTTATTAGCGCTTTATATAGGGTTATTAAATTTTGGTTGATAATTATTATTTTAGGTGCTTTCTGCATAAATTAGTAGAAGTTTGTTGACGGCCAAACGAAAATGGTCCTGTCACTGTAAATACGTAAACCAATTTGAGTTTCAACTTCAACCAAATTAATTAACCCCGTTTCAAATTCCTATTCAGTGCAACCCTCGAAAATTAATGTTGTTTGGCAACTTACATTTCAGTATTATATTTCTTTGCGGATTGGAAGTGTAAACAGTTACACAAATTACTAGCAAACCAAAATTGTGTTGTTTGTTGATAATTGAAATTGCCGATATAATACTTTAAATTAAAACACGACCTAAGAATACATCAATCACGTTGCTTTACAGTTCAGCAAGCTTAAAGTGAAGACATTGATCTGTATTATGTGAACTTGACCTTGTTTGAATCCTGAAACCTCACAGAAAAGCCGTTGCAGTTTTAAAAGATTTAGAATAGCTTTTACAGTGGGATTATGAAGTTGACATATTTTTAAAAATCCCTTAAACTTCTATTGGAAAGAAATACTCACATACTCACTGTTGTCGAATTGTAGTCTTAAATGAATTATAGTGATAGATCGATTGCTTGCTGTAGAAAATCTCGTTTCTAACACAGTCACTGTCAAATCCAACCTGAAGTGTTCTTTGGCCACTTGCTGTAGTTGCCCTGAAAAATATAATAATGTAACAAACAATGTAAAACGTCAGTATAGCGTGGAAAAAATAAATCAAAGTAAAGCTGCGATCAACAGGCAAAGATCAGCAGAATAATATTAGGCTAATGTTAACTAACAGTATATAGATACTGTTACTATGTACATAGTTATAGCTTATTTCAAAGATAAACTTAACAATTAAAAAATAAAAACCTCCCAGAATGATATAAGAATATGCTTACCAATGATTTTATAAAAAATATAAAGCATTTACAAGATATAAAGATAAAAAAATCAAAATTACGCAATCTGTACGTAAAATTCAATTGGAATATACATCAAACATGGAAAGTTATTATTTGCGAAAATGGAATTTTGTTACTTGACAGTTATTATCAGCATTTTAATTAGAGAAGCTCTACATTTATTGGCTAACGGAAATTAAACCTTACGCAAACCCCTTTTGTGTATTTGACAAATATGTTCGTAGATCAATAAAATCTTTGATTACAGTGGATTTCCTTTTGTTGAAAATTACGTATATTTAATAATAATACTTCCGCGTTTCCTTCAGCGTGGAAATGTTTTAAACTTTAATAATATTAAATCAACCACCTCCTCAAGTGATCTTCATTTAAATAATTTGCAACAACCCAAGCTCTTCCAATGTACTAGTTTAGAACTTATTGTTAACTGAATTTGTAATTCCTATCGCTTGCTGTACAAACGCCAGTTGGATTCTGAATTAATGCTTGTATTAATTAAAACTGAGATTTACACGAAACACCAATGGAAATTAAACCCAAAAGTAATGTATGTATACGTAACGAAATATTGAACCAATTAAATCCCTAAAACAAAGTTTTTCTGACTTATGAAAACGCTAATAACCTGCTGAGGCTAAATTATGATAAAAAAGTTAATAGAGATGCGTCTGGAAAGGTTATTACAAAAAGCATTAGTGGGCACAAAAAATTAAATAGGTACCTTGAGATCGAAAAAGAAACTAATTATACATCTTATCAGTGCTATTATTTTTAATTATTAATTTTAAATGTTATTAGTTTTTGTCAGCTGGTCATGAAAAATTAAAATATACATTTTTGTGATTTCATTTTTTCATTTAAAGTGTAGGTACCACATCTTCTACTTATCCAAAATAAATATTTTATTTCTTTATAACAAATTGATGACAAACATTTAAAAATTAACTAGTTAATTGTAAAAATAAAAACACTATTGCACTTATAACCTCGAACTTTATTTGCCTGACGCGTTTCAGTATTACTTTTTTAGCATTTTCAAAGACATAAATAAACAACTTGTAGTAACCAGCTATAGTCGGCGCAGAGATATATCCTAAATTAGAGGTAGATAAATATTGAAATAACATTTTGAAATAAGTCCAATAAACTTAGATGTAATTAGAATACGTTTATATCATTTTGTAATTGTAAAAACCTGAATGAAAATTCACAAGAAATTAAAAATTTGTAAAGAAAACTGCGGGTACAGTGATTCAAGTACTAAAAACAAAACTTGACAAACTTGGAAAAGTAAAATTATTATTAATAATAAAGAAAAATGTATATGTTGAAATACCTTGAGATAAGAAAGAAATTTATTTTTTTGTTTTACACATTATTCATACAAAAAAGCAATAATTCGAAATTCCGAATCTCAATCAATCTTAAAAAGAATGCCTAAAACACATCAGAATTAAAATATAAGCAAAAAGTTACAGCCTTTAAGAATTAGAAAAATTAAGACCAGAAAATCAAACATAATAATACATGGCTTGGAGATTAAAACAAACGTAAAATATTAGGAATAGATACAAAAATTGGTGGAAAGAAAAACTACAAATAGCAATTGAAGAGAAAGATGTGGACTGAGTTTTAAAAATTAACCATTCAAATAAAAAAAGCTTTCTAAATGGCATATAGAACAAAAAATGATTAAAAGACGGAAAAGTAAAAATTGGAGATTTTCCACCAGGAGTGGTAAAAAAAAAACGAAAAACATTATTACCAAAAACAAAGAAAGGAGGACAAAATAAAAAATTTGGAAATGCAAAGCATAACCACAACGAACTCCGTTTTGTTACTGAATTCGAGTAACAGTTTTTAAATGATTTTTAAATTTGGGTGGCCATTTTGACCATGTTCCCGAGGTGATATCAAAAAACTAAAAGTGTACGTGTCTCTTATTTCTTGATGTAGAATACGGTTTCAAAGTAAAAAACTTTTTAAAAGTTTTTCAAATTTTGCCGGTCATTTTGACCATGTTCCCGAAGAGATATTAAAAAATGAATATACCACGTTGTTTTTGATGTTGAATCCAAATCTGAAGTCAAAATTGCAGAATTTAACAAAAAATGCGGACAGACGGCAGATAGATAGACAGACTGACTTCGCAAATTCAGTAACGACTGTTATTGGAGTTTGTAAAATTCTCAACTCGGTAATATAATAAATAATATATGGAGAACATCATTAAGAAAATATATCTGAATCAGAGGAAAAAACACTCTGAAAATGATCAGAAAAACGTGATAGAGAAAAGTTAATAACAAGTTTTGCTAAAGAAATAAAGACGAAGTATTGCTCAGAAAACAGTGATTTGCCAAAAATCACCTATTTCAAATAAAGACCAAAAAGAGAAAAAGATGACGAAGAAGATATAGTAGAAAGGAATATTTTGAATTATTTAGCACTCTCCAGAAAGAGAATGAAAGCTAAAAAAAAGTAAACTTAAATAATAATTATTAGAAGACTGAAAATAACAACAATAATTTAGAAATTTTTGAGATTGGTATTCTAAATGTAAGAAATAAAAGACTTATCGAACTAGAACATGCACTGGAAAAAATGAACTGTGATGTGTCGGGCATGGAAAAAGTACGAAGAGAAGACAAAAGCATCACAAAAAGAAAGAATCGCAAATTATGATGGCAAAGTAAAATAAAGGTAAGGAGTAGGATTTTATATAAACAGACAAATCAAACAATATAAATGAAGGAAATCAGAAGATATTGAGGCAGCATAGCAAGCCGATTTTAGACTTTTGAAAGAATATACAGTTATCAGTTACAC
>VTPC01088009.1:0-14493 GCA_011009095.1 Ignelater luminosus | reverse complement strand
ATGATATTTAAGAACTAAGAATGACATGCAGCATAAAGTTACTTTACATTATTATTAGAAACAGTTTACTCAAATAGCGAAATGGCGGACATGCATATTATTTAAAGGGTTTACAGGCTTTTCATTTAATGCTCGTTTAGAGATTTTACAATGTCAAATTGTTATCTCTTTATACGCTTTTATTTTGGAAGAGTAAATCTTGCCAAGCGCTTTTTATTATTAATAATTTTTTTCTTATTAACTTTATTTTGATTAATTACCCAGGACAACAAATTTCTAACTTGTTATTTCTTCTTTACTGTCCGCGTTCCAAAAACGTCCAAATATCCCCCCAAAAAATTGCTATATTAATCAAATTTATCAAAGAAAAGAATAATAATAATAAACTGAATATTGCTGTAGAATACACGAATCATAATCACTGGACTTAGGATGGTTATGCATTTCCATAAAGCCCTAAATCAATAACTTAAAATGTGTAGGTAGATCAGGTCTACAGTGTGTCCGAAAAGTATGGAATATTCTATATATCTCAGTAAATATGCGTTTTATGGAAAAATGTTTTTTATAAAAGTTGTTTAGTGTTTAGTTTTACATTGCAGGGTAATACCAAATAATTATTTTAAAAAAAAACAAAAGCGCAACAAATAATGCTTCAATGTTTTTTAATGGGAAGGTATCCCTTTATTGTACTCATTTGATAGAGAATGTTTCTCTCTTTTCAATGATGTAAAACTTTGATGCACTTGCATAAGTAAATTTTGATTAAAACGCAAAAAATTGTTTGAAAGTTATATTTTTAGCAGAGCTTACTGTACATCTCTCGATGACGCTTCAACAATATATTTCCCCACTTAAGCAAAGAAATCATAAAATTCATTCAGGAATTTTCAGAAATGTTCCTAAAGTGAAGTTTTTGAAAGAACAAAAATATTCAAATGAAAAGTAACTTAGTCATAGCTTTAAGTCGAAAGACGCCTTTCTTAAGTCCAATTCTTGGAGTTCTTAATCTTCTTAACTAAATAATGAATGAACTATGTATCACACCAGACTATTAATGAATCTTTAAGGAAAAGGTTATCAACTCAACAAGAAATTCTACCTGGCAAATAACTGTAATTGTCTGTTTTTCTCATAATTTACTTAGCAACATATTCGAGCTTAAAAGTTAGTTGAAGGTGAATGGTTATACAGTAAACAACAGGAATATTAGTACAACAATGCCAACAGAAAAGAAAAGTACAAGTTCTGTGTTAAATCAGTATGTGAGAAAAGTCATTGATTTTACAACGAATGGAAGTATTTTATTTTGCAAATTTTGTGAAGTTCCGGTAACAGCAACAAAAAAGTTTTATGTAACTCAACACCTGCAGACCATACAACATCAAAGTAATAAGAACAGAACAAGCCAGAACAAAAAATAACAATTATTAGTGGCTGCTGTATTAAAGCCAGGACCTAAACCGATAGAATATTATGAAGACTTGCCCATAGTATTTACATTTGCAAACATATCCTTCAAAAAATTACAAAATGAGTCTTTCGCTAAGTTTTTGGAAAAACACACTAAGCAAAATATTCCAGATAAATCAACAAGCAGAAAGAATTACTTAGCGTCTCTGTATCTTTGCTAATTGTCTTAGCATTTCTTCCTTTATGTAGCAAGTTCGTCATTGGAAAGATCCTCATTTGGAAATTTGCAACAAGACTCATGTACCTTTCCGCGTGGCTTGTTGTGGGGTTTTGGGGTCAGACGACTAGCTTTTCTAAATAACGTTTTTTAAGATCTTTTTAATCTTGTCCAATATCGAACTTTTTTCCAAATGAGGAATAAAGTTTTCTTCTCCCGTGCTCGTATGAATGCTTAGCTCATCCTCCATCTAAACAAAATGCTTTTTTCTACATCTCTTGCTTCTATAGCTAGCTTCCTTTCTTCTTCAGCAGCTTTTTTCATTTCCGAATGAAGTTGCATTTCCCATACCTTTCCGACATCATTTTCTAGTTTTCTGTAAAATCTGGGAATATCCATGATAGAAAATAGTTTTGTAGCTCGGCCTTTTTTGATACCTGTTGCAGTACTGCCCTAGACAATGTCGAAGTTTATTTTTGGTTTTTTAGAATGAAGCGATAGAGTGATTGTCTTTTCAAATTACCTTAATGCTAATATAAAACGGAAGCAACGCCATTTTTCTCTTCTTTTTGAAATTGCACCTTTCCCATAGTGCATGTACTATCGTGTAAATGTATGTATGTGCGTATGTTTTCATGTTGTTCGATGCTCTTTGTTAAAGCTCTCCACTATTATATTTTGTTCCATGGAAGTGGAAGATCTATTAAAATCTAAGGCACATCATCCGTGTTGCTTCGCTTGTTCATTTCTTTGTCTATAGAAACTGCGCATCGAACAAACTTTATTTCGAACGCCCAGAAGTGGAAGTTTCTTGTTGCACCTCTATTATAATTGCTTTGGGATTAAACAAGGGTAATATTTTGTATAGGTGACCAAGGTAACCTTTCTTGTGTTTACTATAACAATTACATCAACATTTCTTCCTTTAACTTTTGTCTGGGTATTTTTATTTTTCTTTAATGGCATTGTTGAACTTTGTGTTTTAGAATGTATTGCAGGAAGTCCAAAAGTTGAAGGTTCACAAGGCATGTCTTGTACTTCTTTTTGCACTAGAGGCTCATCAGGTTTTAATTTCTTTGTAACAGGTACATTATGAAGCGACTGTTACCGACATTTATAAAATTTTATAATACATCTAGTTCTCACTGTCTTTCTTCAACTATAATGTAATATACTCGTACATAAGCCTTACTAATTTCCTTTCGAATTTGATTTCACAGCCTCCTGGACCCAGAAACATTTATGCACACTTTGTAATAATAAACTCACTAAGCATTACCTTGTTTATCATATACAAATGTGTCTTAAGGAATTTCGTCCTAGTTAGAGCCCTAAACAGGTCGAAGTTTCTAAACAAACTTGACGCGGGCCGAAAAAACCGGATAACTTCTTGATCGGCCTGAGAGGCTCGAACAGTCCGAAAGCCCGAAAGATTCAAGAAGTCCGAACGACCCCAGATGTCCAGACAGAGATGCCCGAAGGGCAGAGAAGTTCAAAAGGTCCGACGGTCTGAACGCTCCGATAGATCCGTATGGCTAACAGACACAAGAAGCCCGAAGGGCCGAGAAGTTCATAAAGCTCGACAGGTCCGACAAGACCCGGATTTATATGTGTTTGCATCATGTTGTTGCTGTAAAATATGTTGTCTTTTTAATGATATCTTTGCGACACACATGAAGTTAAGCAAATAGACATTTTTTATTTTGCATATCAATGCATATTTGCCTAACAAATACATATTTTAGGGAATTTATGAAATTTTACCTATTTTTTCGTTTTGGCGTTTGGTATGTAGATATTAGAAAATTCTGCACGACTAAATAAGTTTATTATGGACTGTACTTAATTTTTATTTTAAATTCTATCTAAATGGTAGACTAGGTATCTTGGGAAGAGGGGCTACAACATTTCTTTAAGGGGCCCTTCAACTCAATAGCATAACAACGTTATCAGGGGCGCATAAGGGTCTCTCTCGAGGAGTGTGTGCATCTTCTGTGTTAACAATTGGGAAGGGGTACCTGAAATATTAAGTTTCTGCAGTGAGTCGTTGACTGTATCGTCGATATGCACCACCTGTAAGAAAGTTCCCACAAATTGAAAAAAAGTTAACTAGTACGAAATCCCTGAAGAGCCAATGTAAAATATTTTTTAACTGGAAATTTTCAGTTACAAGTATAAATCTCCAACTGATAATATTATATGTAACTCGATATTTCCAGATAGTAATTCAAAATCTCCAAATCACAACTGGATATCTCTAGATGATAGGTTCGAAAGCACTAAAGGGCCACCAAAAATTTCCACTTTCCAACTGGGAATTTCCAGATGACAACTAGAAAATTGAATTGCCATTTTGAAGTCTCAGGAAAAAGCAACATTATAAAAGGAAGGTAATTACGCTTCTGTATCAACTTCCTGCGTTTTAATAATAAAACGAAAAAATCATCATACCCATTACCTTTAACAGAAAATACTCTACTAATTCTAAAACCTGCCTCAAATTATTCTCAAGATTCTGGCAAATCGGGCTTACCAAAGAAAGCAAGTAAAAGGCAGCTTTTATCTCCCCAGATGGACTTGACCAATTCTGACTATACAATGCAACCGCTACTTTTCAAGCACTGGTAGACAAAGTGTTCCAGGGATTAAAATGAAAATAACTCATCGTTTACATGAATGACATATTAATTTTTTCCTCCACGTTTGACGAACTCTTCAATCGATTACGTCATGCCTTTGCGCATCTATGCAAAGCTGATTGTACAAGATTCAGAGAGTCTGATGGTCTTATTAAGCTCTTTGAAAGACTTAAGAGCAGCTAATACATTTGTTGTGAGTAAAACCAATTGAATGATTATACTGTTTATTAAGTTTCAAGTAAGTTGACAGAAGGTTACAAACAAATCATAATTTTGCAAATATACATTTTACAAATAAGGTGACAATAAAAATATACAATTCTGTACTTTGCAATTATTATAACTAAATTGCAACGTAAACACTTTACATTTACCCTACTATAGTAATTTTTATCTTTTCGTATTGTGTAAGGTGATACACATTTTCTGTTGCTTTGTTAAGGTTTTGCAACGTTGACGTTTTTTCTTTATCAAATGTGGCACAATGATTATGAATATATTTTAAATATGTTGCAAATGACCTAGAAAACTTCTTTAACAATTTGAAATTATCAGTTTTTAAAATAAAGATTGAATTTTATATATGATGATAAAAATTATCTGTTTAATATAAGATTAATCACTAGTGTTACCTTACAATCGACCAAGTCGGTCAGCCGGGTTGTTTTGTGTACGGGAGTTACAGTACGTGTGGTTACGGAAGTTTATGTTTGGTTGACAGGAGCGTGTCAATTGTTTTCGGGCGGATTGATCGATGTTAGAGACAGTAAGAATGTTTGTTTAAACAAAACATCCCGTAAAGCTGCGTTTTCCATATCGGAAAGTTTCAAAACAACACTCACTATTTCATCTGTTAATTCTGAGTCGGAAGAACGGAGAATGTTGGAGTTGACGCGGAAATGTGGTAGTAAATCCCGTTCTAAATAATTGCAAAAGTCGATTAAAGGAATTTTTGGGGTAATTTGGTTATCTTCTTCTTCTTCTTCTTCTTCTTGTAGTAAGACATTCTGTTTTTTCTGTCATCCTAGCTTTTGCGATGCTGATGTCCAGCTTTCATGTCACCTTTTTGGGGGTCTTCTTGGTGGCCTTTTTGTTTTCGGTTTTTGTGTTTTCGCCCATTTTACTATCCTCTTTGGGTTCATTCTGTCGATGTGATCTTACTCTTCTTTTCGTGTCCATCACACCACATCTTGAACTCCCACTTCTCCTAGCGTGTCCTCGTTCCTTCTTTTGTCTCTAAGTTCTGTTCCCATCAATCTTTTCTTCTGTGATGTTTCCACGCTGGTTTCGGCTGCGTAAGCCACACATACTTTATATATTCGGATTTTACCTTCCGTGCTCATGAATTTGTTCCTCCATACTATATCTCTCAAATATCCTGATATTCTGGCTGCCTTAATTGGTTGTTGCCTTACTTCCTCTGTTGTGCATCTATCACTTGATATCTCTATCTCCAAGTAGGTAAAGTTCATGACTTGGTGTATTATGTGTTTGTTAGCTATTAATTTGCACGTGATGGGGCTTTTGGATATCACCACTGATTGAATTCGTTTGTAGGATATTAACATCTTTAATTTTTGTGCTGTTGTGTTAAATCATTAGAGTAGTCGTTGCAAGTTGTTCTCGTTCTCGGTCATTAGAGCCGCATCATCCATATAGCAGAGGATTCCTAAAGATCGATTCCCCATTTTAAACCCGATGTTGATTTCGTTTACGCTTTGGATTATTTTGTCCATGATTATGTTGAAGAGGCAGGAACTTGTAGTTGTTTTGTTTAATTCTAGCCGACACGTTTATGTTTCGGTTAGTCCGTATTCCATTTTAATTCGTGTTTTGTTGGACTGTTGAGTTCTCTGTTTATATCTATCTATATAATTTTCTTTGATGTTTTTCTGTCTTATGATTTGTATTACATTTTGCAGTCGGGCTCTGTCGAATGCTTGTCTAAGATCTACAAAGCACAGAAACATCAAACTCTATAGAAATCTCTATTAGTGTCGTAAGATGAATATTGGGTCGGTTGTGGATCTGTTGGTCCTGAATCCTTGTTAATCTTCTGATATGCCTACTACATTGTTTATCTTCTGTGTTAAAATTTTTGTCAGCAATTTTAGTGTAGACTGGAGCAGTGTTATTCCTCTATAATTCTGTGGGTCGGTTTTTAATCCTTTTTTGTATATGGAGATGGTTACGCTTATTCTTTATTCTTGTGGTATGGTATCGCGTCTTATAATTTTTTGAAATAGCTTCGTTAATTCCTTCGAGATCTCTGGGACTCCATACTTTATAACTTCATTCGTGATGTCAGTTCTTAGTAACTTTCTGTTTTTCATTTTCTTGATTGCTGCTTGTACCTTTTCAGTAGTTATATTTTCGTCGTTGTCTTTTTTAGTATCTGTATCTGTTGTTGTTGTTCCTCAGTGTATGCTTCGGTATTGAGGTATAGGTTCTTGAAGTATTCTATCTAGGTTTCAGGTTTTATAGCGATTATTTGTCTTTCTTCCTCTTAGCATATTCCATACCTTTTGTGGCCCTCATACATGTCGCACTCTATCTCTGTTGTGGATTTTTCCCAATATGTTTGCTTCAGTCTCTTAATCTCGTTGTTCACTCTATTTCGAATTTCTCAACAGATTTCATACTCATCCGGTATTCTGTTATTGGTGTATCTTATGTAGGCATCTCTTTTCTCCTTCGCTGCCATCTTGACTTCTTCTGTAAACCACGGTTTATTGTTTTTTGGTCAATTTTTGTTAATTGTTCTTTCTCCCACTGCTTCGTTGGCGCTGTTTGTTATGTTGGCTTTTATTTTTTCCCATGATTTTTCAACACTATCTATTTCTGCAACAGGGTTTTGGGTAATCTTTCCATCGTCTCTGATATAAAATTTTGGTGCTCTCGTCCTACAGGGATTCTGCGTTAAATTTGGTTATATAATTAGCTCGTAATTTGGTTATAGTGAACAGCTCTCTTTTAGCTTTGTCCTTCGAAGTATACGCTAAAGTCGTCTTTGATGGTTGTTCATGTTTCTGCGGCGTTTTCTGGTTTAATTATATAAGTCGTGTACCAGGTTAAGTTTCCCAAGTGCCGTATTTTAGCATCGTCCCAATTATTATAATTACTGCAGCGTTTGTAATTCTCCAAAAAATGTGATGCAGTTGGATTTGCTAGGAATAAACATTTTAGGATGTATTATGGGTAAACGGGTGATACATTTGCTGCGTTAACTTGGTGTACTCTTTGCCATGGTTTTTGTGTGAAGGTGGTGCTAGTAGCGAATACTTCATTTTCTAATTGTCCGTAAGATTTGGAATAAAGATATGTTCAGTGTCACGCGCTGGCGATCGCGGTAACGAGTTGCGCGGCTTAAACGCGGCGTGATGTTCTAAGCCAGTCTCGATGTCGTGTAACTTACGTTCGATGGTGGTTTCAAACTCTGCAGGTTGCTAAATACGTGTTATAATTATGTTTTTGCTCATAACGTATGAAGCACGGCGCTTCCACCATTTGCTGCGTTATAGTAGTCGTAAGGCCGTAGCGGCAAAGTAAAGCGTAGCGGATGAAATTAAATGCGGGATCGAAGGTACAAGCTATTTGTTGACGAAAGGCACAATTGGATAAAGTACAATAATAATAATGAATAATTATAGTAAAGTAAAGTTAACTAACATGGTCGCACGAGGATAGGTAGTAGTTGACTTGAGGGTGGATGTCTACTCGACGACACTTGATCGATTGATGATGATTTCTTAAGGCACAGGACATTTATACTCATGAAGAAGATCAAAACATTCTGTACCTTTAAGGATCAGTAAATCACAGATATCCTGCATAATACGAGATGTAGTAAAGGATTATCATTGACAGCTCCTTATTATTCAGGATAAAAGTCAGTTCACCTTGACGTCACAAGGATGAAAATATGTTTATGATTCGAGATGTTTTAATACTGCCTGATCCTTACGTGTCCTCAAATAAATAAAATAATAAAATAAAATTGATTATAGAATCGATAGATTTTAATCATTGATTTACTTTTTCTTGCCTTATATATCTACCCAAACTTCACATAAGTTCCTTCCCTGACCTTGTATCAGAAAAAAACTTAGTATTATTAATCTGTTGGAAAAACTGATAATAAGATTTCTTCTTTAGACATTTTTTGCAACACCTCAGATTAAATAAGAGGTATCATCACAGCATTCGGTACTTTTATGACATACATCTCTATTATATTAATATTAAATATCTGGAGAACAATATTTATTTAAATTAGAAAAATGAAATTTATTTATACATAATTTTCTCAACACTTAGATGATATTGGCAAGTATGGAAGTCTGATTTAATTTACATTTTTCTTTATTAGCTGCTGTTTATAAATTAAAATTGATTAAGACTAATAATATTTGAGAACTTTAAAAAATGAAAGTTTCTACTACATTTTAAATAGCATAGCACGTTATTTTGTTCTAGCGGTCTTTAGAAGATTACACAAAATAAGCACAATATACACAAGAATGGCTGCGTTGTGGTTGGGACCCCAATTATCCGTAGCGTTATTCGATGCCAAAGACGTTGAAGTTGTTTTAAGATCAACTAAAGTAGAAAAAGCTGACGAATACAAATACTTGAGACCCTGGTTTGGAGATAGCCTGCTTATAAGCTCCGGTAAGGTACTTATTTAGAAATTAAAGTGCTCGACAAATTGAATTAACAACTAGTGATGTGTTGGCTTTCTAATTTCCTTTAGTATGATTAGTTTATTTTGATATTTACTAGGAATGTGCGTGTGTTTGTTTTGCTTTTATTTCGGATTTATTTTAATGTTTAATTGCTATTTAAATTTATTGCCAGGTGCAAAGTTTAAACAGAATAAGAAATTAATAATGCCATCGTTTCATGTGAACAATTTGAAACGTTTCCTGGAGGTGTTTAACGACCATGTGATTATGCTGGTGGATAAATTGAGGGAAGAAGTGGGGAAAGATGAGTTTGATATTCATCCTTATCTGAGTACGTGTGCAATGGATGTGTTATTAGGTAAGTGTGAAAATATGCAAAACAATTATTTTAATTTATTAACGACTTATACATCGACATTTTCTCTGCGTGGTTGGCAGAAATTTCAATGTAGCTAATTAAACTGAAACCAAAATGTTTAAATTGTTTATTGAATGATGTAATTACATTTTATTAAACTATAAGGTAATAAACTAATATTATTGTTAAGAAAATAATTTGTAACGTAACTTGCGTTACAATAATACTTACATTAATAATTTATTCATGCATTTTTATTCACTCAATAACAAATTAGTTTGGATAAATGTGATTTTGGAGGCTAACCCAACGACTCGGGGAGAGCAGTAGCAATAATGTTTTGTATTGCACTCAGATTCACAATTTTTTTGCAAAATCAGAATTTTCTTTTTCATTCCGTACAAACCACTCATTGTAACCAAACACATCGAATAGTAAAGTTATGTTAGAGTAGAATTTCTGAAGCTTTTCGAGCACCTAGAACATTTTTTGAGTGAACAAAACCAAACGTTCCAAAAAATCCTTAAAAACCATCACGCTCGATCGCCACGAAAAGTTCGATTATATCGAGAATTTCTACTTGAACTTTGTATCTGTTGATAATTCCATGCAGAGGTTTGGAAATTTAGGATCTGATCCAGACACTTTTTAATATTTCCTTCTGAACGTGAGCTAAATAATGTGAACCTTTTACAATACTAAAGCTAAGCTCTACAGGGTCTTCTTTCCCTGCTAATCTTTCCAAATCCGTTCCCTCGGCAGTAGTTTCACTAAATAGTAGGTAGGGACGGTGGAAATCTCGTTAATTCATCCCTGCCAATCACTAACTAGGTGGCCGGGCATTTGGCTAGATTGCACTACCTAGGTCTTCGAGGACGAAGACAGGTGGAGGCGTCATCATACAAAGCCATTTGGTGCAGTGTTGACGCCACAACTAAAACATATGCCACTTACCACTACATTGCTTTACAAGTCCGTTAACTCATGGTCGTCGCGGAATCTGGTCTCGCAAATATCACAACACATCACTTGCTGCGTGGAAGGAAAAAATGTAATACCCTTAGAAAGTGAGTTTTAAGTTTGGGCACTTACCTACGACTCTTTTCTTCGGGTAGGATAATCCGTAGGCATCTGATTGCTTGTATTGTATACATTGGCATATGTACTTCCAAAACAGAACCTTTCAAGCTTAATTGGCTGTTGCTGGCTACAATGGAACACGTAGGGCCAGTCAACTGCATCGACGTTCCTGGCTTATCCGAAAATTATCAGAATTAATTAAGTAGTGACGGAGATTAAGGCTCGCTTTCCTAATACTTAGTTATATCATATATTATCAAGAACACCCATATTAGTGATACCGCACAGAGAACTCCAACCACACACATTAGGTAAGTATTTATCAATCTACTCTGGTGTAAATCCGACGTCATCGGCAAAAAAAACTCAAAAACCCCAAGTAAGTTGGAACTTTTCGCTCCGAACAACCAAACTTCTCGTTTCTGTTGTACGCGAAAGGATGGTCTGAGTCATGATTACTCCCGGCGTTTCCACGCGCTTGCTTGAATTCCTTAACGTTGACATTCAGAGCACTGGGCAGAAATCACATTGCGTCAATACTCGCCAGGGTCGAAGCTTCTCCGAGTTTTGCGCGAACACGCAAGGAAGCTCGACGAACAATCTATAGTGATACCCACGAATCTCCCAAAGAAAGCATACTTTTGAAACAAGAGGATTAAAGTGAATTATAACAGCAAACGAAAAAGGGCTGAGAAATTTAAAAAATCCGACAACAATACATTGGTTGGTAACAAGATGGAGGATGGGTAGAATGCATTTTGTCAAGCACAAATATAAATAAAAGAGGAAAGTTCTTTTTTGAATTTATTGTGGCAAGTAATCGAGAGATGATAAACCCAAGAAACAGACCTGCCTATGTTACGTGCAATAGTCAGAAAATTATAGACATCACAATAGCTACAGCCTGTGCTATTAATTTCATCAGAAATTAGAAAGTTGCCTAAATCACCGACACATCCGCTTTCATATAACAAAACTTCAAGACAAAAAAGATGGCATATTGCAATTTTAGAAAAAACAATTCAGTCTTTCAAGATAGACCTTAACCAAGACTCTCAGAGGATTGACAATAACATTAGGGACGGACATGATCTTGGAGTTGTTGTAGAGCAAATAGAAGAGGTTGCCATCACAGACTGCAATGAAAACTGCTCTCAAATAGGATACAATTTGATGATATGACGATCACTCTAAAAAAAGAGAAACCGATATGCAAACTATTCAACAGGGCCAAAACAACAAAAGGCACTATGAGGAGGTTGATCGTACTCCCATTTGTGCCAAACTTTCAAAACAATATTCTTTTTGGCTTTGGTAATTCTAACAGGTGGCTGCAAAAAACGAGGAGTAAGACAATGGCACAGGTGCTAACAAAATCCCCAGGAAAGTTTTAGAAATACGTTGTGTAAAGTCCGGATTAGCAGCTCGAGACTTGAGCTTTCTAGATTGTAATTTAAAAACTATGAAAACTCCGTTTACCACCAAAACTGGACAAATTTCTAGCTGCACAACCACTAACACGGGTTTTTGTGTTTTAACCAATTCCATAGACGTAATTTGAACTCCCGATAGAAGTTTTTAACGTACACCACATGGTAGTTTCATGGAACGTGCTGCATTATGTACATCCCTTCCAGAGGATAACATGGCATCTGCTTACAGATTTTTTTTGCCTGAGACTGAAATTTCCGGGAATAGGAAAAAGTAGTTTGAGTCAAGAGAGAAAAATCACCAAAACTCAAAAATCCTAATAAGTAACCATTCCCTCCTCTGCTTTCAAACCGGTGATTATGTTATCCCATTAGAGACGCCGAAGGATCTTTAGATACTCCCTGGCATTATATTGATTGTACAAAATATACGTCTCAACAAATTAACAAAATAATAAAGTTGCAGATGGAATTTAGGAATTTACAACTATGGGTTTTCATAATGTTGGCGGGTAAATGTCTGAGTATTCTGGGTAGAATACCTAAAATCTTGGGCAGAAAGCTGGAAATCTACTCTAGACATTCCCAGACATTAGATAGCCAACAGATTATGAGCTCAGAATTAGGAATTACGTCATGGCATTTGAATTGCAAAAAAATTTTTAGATAATCCGTGGCGCTAGGCTGATAGTACAAAGAGCATTTCTAAAATTCACAAAGTTGTAGAGTTGCAAATTGAATTTACGCACTTACGTAACGTACAGATTTGGTGTTTCAAAATGTTACTAAATGTCTGGATATTGTAGGACAAATACTCAAAATTATAAGACAAACGTTGGGTATCATACACTAGGTGTGATACGTTACCGTCAATACAAAATTAGCGTGCCTCCTGGCTAGCTCAGATTCTGACTAATTCTTGCTTTTCGGACGTTTTGTTTTTGGTAACCTCGATTACATCTTCCACAACAATATCTAGATTGCTTTTCTTTTGTTCTTCGGCACTCTTCTTCCCCAAAACCTTTTTATCTTTTTCCTGCATTCTTCTTTTTTCTTCTCTCTCTTTTTTTTTCGTATCTTTTCTTTTTGAACCTGTACATTTCTTCTACAATTTCAACCCATTTGTCTGATGTCAATACTGATGGTAAGTTAAGAGTGTTCTTCTTCGTCGTCGCTTTTGGAGTATCAGGCCATCGCAAAATCTTTTGTAAAAAGACTAAAACAGATTTAGTTTTGTTGGTGGATAGCGCTTTTGCGGATGTAAAAACCTGTGATGCCCCAGGTTTAATAATAACTCGTAAAATGTTAACTTTCTTTTGATTTTATAGTTTGTCTTCATGTACTATCGTATCATATGTAATGTCTTGATATGGAACATTGACAATTTCACGTACGGTTTTAGTGTCCATGTTTTCTTCCAAACTTTTCCGTTACGGGAATGCAAACTCTACGTATAGTATCTGTAGGAGTAATGTCTTCTACGCCTAACAGGTTTACAGAACTTTTTATTTTTTTTCATGTGTTGTATAATTGTAAATGCGTCCCATTCTTTATTGGTTTTATATCTTTCCTTAAATAAATCTAATACAGTCGTACTTGGTTAACTGCTTCTCAAAATATTTTAAGTGTTTCGTGAGGCGTGAAGTGATTCTTTATTTTGCTCCCCACTACTTCCAGTAAAATCCCGTTGGAGAACCACCTTTAAAGACATTAATAGCGACCCTCAACTTCTATTAGCTGAATTTCGCATAAAACTAAAAAAGCATATAAGAACAATAAATGAACGTCCTGAGAAACAATGACACGTACAAAAAAGCCGTGATACCGAAGCTACGTAATCTCAGACAAGCACACAACCAGAAGAGTCGCCTAACAGTATCTAGACGGAAATAAAATGTATATTGAATAATGCTGCTAAAGACATCAAAAGTGATAAAAAAAAGAAAACAATGGATAACAGACGACACATGGGGTAAGAAAGAAAGAGAGGCCCACCAAGCATTGAACATCGAGATAAAACGACTCTGCCAAAAAGACAGAAACAGTCACCTGAACCAAATAGGCAAAGAAATAGAAAATCGAAACTAGAGATATCTCTAAGAAAATAAAGCAGATAACACGCTTTTTTGCACCAAATCGCATCGCTATCAAAGGTGAGAACGAAAATCTACCCACTACTAAACAGGATATGCTATTAAACAGATGGAAGGAATTCTGCAAGAATTTGATAACGAATGAGGATGCAGAAAACCTACCAACACAAGAAGAATCCAGTTTTGAAAAAACACCCGACATACTCAGAATTAAAGTTGAAATAGCAATTATAAGACAAAAAAGCCACAAAGCCGCTGGCACAGATAATATTCCCATCGAAATAATTTGGGCCGTAAACGACATCGGAGTGGTTAGAACATATCAAATTTGCCAAAGAATATAGGAGACATGCACGTGATCAGAAGAGATCTGATCTGAGATATGCAGACTCCAAAGCGGAACTGAGTCAACTACTAGAAAAAACCGAAAACATCAGCACAGAGGCAGGTCTCAAAATAAATAAAACCAAAATCAATTAACGGAAATAAATAATATTAACATTGTAAATCATTTTGTGTACTTGGGGTCTATGATGACTAATACCGGCGGGAGCACTGAAGAAATAAAGCGGAGATCA
>VTPC01088002.1:0-17533 GCA_011009095.1 Ignelater luminosus | reverse complement strand
GTGTAACTGTCAAGTAGGGAATCAAATGCCTTTACCACAACAAATTTTAATTGCTTTTGTAATTGTTGAATCAGGATCGTTGATTTGTTATTGTTTTATTATAACATAGCTTGGATTTTAATAATAACCAATCTCTTTTACTTACTATTAGATTAAAAATAAAACTCAATATGATATCTCACGGTATTTATTTTAAAAACCAGAATTGTTATATCCAGGAAGATATATTCCGGTTGCATTTAAACATTTCAGCCATTTTCACTTCTTCAGTTTCTGTAATGTCATTTTAAGAATTGTATAATAATTTCACTAATTGCGAAAATATTTAGTTTCATTTATTAAATTTTTCTAGTGCAAACATCTTTTTAAAATTGTATTACTAAGTGAAACCCTTTGTTAATTCAGATGTGTTTATCAAACCCTCTTCTTGAAAACATTTCTTTAATTTCCTCTGTTTAATGTTTATTTTAACACACGTGTGCTTCTTAGAATTCCGTCGGCGCTGTTCCAGGCCAAGCTTGATTTATTATCAATTAATTCACGTTAAAATTTTCCGTCGCACCTAGAGTGTATTGAGGTTATGTATCGCTCCTGTTTATATCTGACTTTTATTTTGTTGTTTGACATGTCTGCTGGTTCTGACATTCCATTGTCAAATAGGGATGTTTGTTTTCTTGTTTTTATCTTATCCACCTTTAATACAGTCACGCTTGATCAAGGTGTGGCTTAATTTCGGCGCGATATCAGATTGTCGGACTTACAAAAGGAAATTTCACTTGGTGTTTGGGGTTCGTAATTATATCTTTGCATCGCAATTTGTTTATGGAAACTCTCATCAGGAATGGTTTCGTGATATTGGCAGATAGTTGTCTACTGGATTTCATTAGAATTGAACGATCGCTTGGAAATAAA
This sequence comes from Ignelater luminosus, assembly GCA_011009095.1. NCBI lineage: Eukaryota > Metazoa > Arthropoda > Insecta > Coleoptera > Elateridae > Ignelater > Ignelater luminosus. The sequence continues at coordinate 16,621 of VTPC01088002.1, read as the reverse complement.
CATTGTTAATTATCGTTCCGTGAATTAAACTTTACCAATCCAAAAATTACGAAACCTCTTGTTTTAATTACAAGAACTCTTCAATCAATAGTAATATTTTTTTTTAAATTATCGAACCCTTTCTTACCTCGAGAATTTGTTAATAAATTCACCGTTGTGTTTAAAAGACCTGATTTAATAATAATAAACAAAACTCATGATATTGGTCCAGGCTTTGGTTCAGCTTCTGTCCCAAACTGGAGGAATATCAGCTGTTATTTATAACCATCAGGTATTAATAGATTCATAAATTTATTTGTTTGGTTTACTTAATAAAGTCAATCAGTTAAATTAACAGTTTTATAGGTAGTTATTGTAAAAAATGAGTACTCAAGGTTAAATTTAGACTTATAATAATATTTCTAGTTTAGGCTAAAGTTTTATCAACATTAGACAGCAAAATTTTGTAATTTTGTTTCGTTAACTGTCTAGGAGGTCCAGAATGTTTTACTGACCTCCTTGAGAATTCAACTTTTTTATATGTACATTTTGACATTTTTATTTAGATTCTAAATTGATTTATACAGCCTAGTTGTTAACATTCATAGTTTTGGTTTTCATAAACTTTAATCTGTTTGGCTAATTTTAGAGTTTTCATTATACAGGGTGTTCGGTTCACCGCCGTATATCCAAAAAGGGGTGCTAGAAGACAAGATTTGGAACTTATCTAACCTAATATACTATTATACAAAGTGTCACAGTTTTTGAGATAATGTCATTTTTCTTAATTTCACCCAATTGGACGTTTTTCCCCATTTAAATGTAAACACCGCACTATTGGAAACTTTTAATTTGAAGGTAATTATAATTTTATAATCTTTCATAGCTACTTTATTAATTTTAGTCATTTCCATCCACTCCTACAAGTGATTAAACAAATTAGACACGAAGAAAGTTAAAAAAAATTATGACTCTAAAATTTAACTTTTACTTAATAAGGCTATAAAAGAGAAAAATCCAATGGGTAATTATGTTCAATCATTTTTAAAAACATCATGGTTTTTTGTCTTTTAAAATGGCATATCACACTTTTAACCACCTGCAGATTCTTAGGCTAACAGGCGACTTAAATACAAAGAAACAGTTTGGCAACACGAAAGCAAACACTTGATAACACGTTATTGGTTGTAGGTTTGGCTTCATAACCATTGGTGGTGTTGATTTTTGCATTTTTAACCGTTAATTTTGTGATTCTTGCGTGTTGCAGGTCCGTATCAGTTTGCATTGAACTCCACGTTTTATTGCAATCGTTGAACTGGACTATTAAAGAGCATTGAATCTACATTGAATTACAATTGTTGGAACTTGCAACACAAATTGATAACGCAGAGCTAAAGTTAAATGATTACGAGTGTATACACTACGAAAACTACTTATGAAATAAAATCAGTAATTTCAAAACGAATGATATTTTTGAAAAATGCTAAAACACGTCAATTTTTATTTTATATTTCGATGTGTTTAAGGTGCTGTGCTTGTTTGTGACGTCATCCCCTTTAGAGCTATGACGTCATATGGAATTTTTTTAATAGAATGCTATATTTCTTGTTTTGTTTTTGGGTAGTACCTTCAAAGACTTTTTTAACAAACCCATCTTGTCACGCCTAGTTTTTGCACTGTATATAATATTGTGTGTTTAAGTAATAATATACAGGTAATGTAAACCAGGTATTAAACCGGTGTATGGCAAATTGTTTGAGCCGTCTTCTTTTGTTTTGAGTAAAATTTTAGATTATGCAGTAGGGCTTGGAGTGATTACTGATTCTGATTATCCGGTGTAAGTTTTGCAGTGCAAGTTAGCTGTGCACATTGTTGTGACTTTGTTTAAGCAGGAGCATTGAGCTTGAGTCAGTGTTACCTCTCTTCGTATGTTTGGAGAAAGTTTGGTATAGTGTTTACTGATATCATAGCATCTCCGATATATACAGGGTGTTTTTGATGAAAAGTCACTTCAGCGAACATGTTGACTTCTGGCACCCATATCGACTGAAGTTTTTTTATTGAATTTGTATTCTATTTGGGATAAATTATCTGTAAACCCATCCCATCTCCGGCGTTCGAGCTGCTGCGAATACAAATTCAGATGTGCACGGGCATAATAAGGCCACTTTTCTGGATTTTGCCTGTGACATTCCCTATGGTTATGTAGAACCATTCATTATTACAATGATGATATGTTCATTAATTAAGATACTTACAAATTAAAATATTATAATACACCAACCCAAATACATTAATAAACAATTAGGCTCATTGTTGAGCCAAGAATCCAAACATGACACATAATTAGAAACTATAATTTTGAAAACAAAAGATGTTTTTACATCGTTCAATATTAAAATTGTTGAAAATTTAAAGGACGAAAATAGTATTGTGCGTATTTTAGCTGAGAATTAAGTTTTGTTCTTGGTTCTTCAAAAGAGTTCATAAATAAGTGTTACATTTTATCCGGAATCTAAGAGCACATTTTGACGAAGGGTAAGTGGACACTCAAGGATGATTTCATTAGATGCATTATAATCATCTCCATTTTTTCATATTATAAATGTTTGTTGTCGAGTTTGTGCAGTACCATTACTTTCTTTTCCGAATTCAAATTGTGATTAGTATTAAGTGCATGATTGGCAAAAGCTGAATTTGTATTACAGTTATTAAGTCTGATATCCCTACAGTGCTCACTCACCCTTTTCTTTATGCTCCTAGTAGTCATTGCTATATAAATCGTGTTACAGTTATTTTTCCTGAATTCAAACCTATACACGTCAGCATTGCCTAATTTTGCTGTTTTATTTTTGTATCTACAAAACGTGCGTTTAAGGTTTGATTGAACCAATAAGGTTATTTTTGCATCGTTATTGCTACTACATTTTTTGACTAAATTTCCTATCGTGTCCAATATTAACTCGTAATATCGAGAACGATGGTACGATGCAGTCTTTTTTCTTTGTGAACAAAGTCCAGTGTTTCTAATGATGCTCTTTAATTTACGTTATTTGTTTAACACCTTGTCTAGCCTTCTTTATTTAATTTTTATTTTTCTCTTATATGAGTATATATTAATGAGAAGATGAATTAAGGGATGTATTGCTGAAAAGTTATAGAGTGTAGGAACTGCATTGATATGGGATGATATTATCAGCAAGAGTTATGGTTTACGATATATGTTACATAAAATTCAAAACTTTCACTTGCTATAGTGATGTTAAAGTCTAAAAAAAGTTAGGTATTGTTTTTGCCTCTCTTTATGGCGAGAGTTTAGTTTCTATGCCATTGATTTATATATTGAAAAAGAGACACACCACATTGTCGACATATTTATCTGTACCAGAATCTTTGAGTTTGCAATCTTTCAGGAAGTTGTTTTCTAAATCATTCATAAAAAATAGAACGGATAAATTGTTTTCCATTCCGAATCCTTTTTTTGTTTTTTGTATATGTTGTTATTAAATTGGAAGTAATTGTTATCTAAGCAAAATTCGAACATTCTAAAAAGGTGACTGTTTTGGGTTTCTAACAAACTGCATTTTGGTAAGTGGCCTTATATTATGGGTTTAATATCGTTGGGCTTTATGTCAAAACTGACCAGGTGGCTGCTGTCAGAAATTTTTATATTTTTGATTTTGTCTAAAAGTTCATACATATATATTGTTTATAGAGTATTTTGGTATAAAGTTTGCAAGATTTGCGATATTATTGGTCTAAGAAGGATTTCTTTTAGTTCTTTTTTTAGTTTCTCTTTTTAGTTTTTTTTATGGATTTTTGTCAGGCTGTAGAGGGGTAGTATTTGTAAATTTTTAACTACCAAATTATTGTCATTATAAAATTCGTTTACAGTATCTTTGTAATTCTTAAGAAGCTTTATTAATTAATTTTGTTTGTTATCTAAAAAGCTGATTCTTATTTTTATGGTACTGGTTTGATTAGCAATAAAACATTAATATAGTCTTCCAGTTTTTAATAATTAATAAAACAGTTTTATTTGCAAATTACAGCATAAGTTTCAAAGTTACGTGTCCACACACTGCATTATAAAAGTTGGGTTAAAAGATTACAAAATTTCGATTTCAATATTTGGCAATATAAAGGATGGACCGTATCATTATTTAAGTACCGATGGCTTAATTACGTCGGACATTACTAGATTGAGTCTCATGCATTGAAAATAATATGACTCATAAGCACAAAACAACCAGTACAATTAAGTACCACCTTGAGGACTGGCCAAATTTCAACTAATTTAATTAAAACATTAAAATGTTTTTACATTCAACTTTAGCCTTAATTTGATCTTAAGATTTCCTTCTTAATTATAAACGTAACCGGCCAAGAACATTTGTTGAAACAATCAGTATTCAGCATTTTAATTGAACTTGCAATTAGTACTAGATAGAGATATCGTATCCATATCATTTAATGAACTAATGATCTACCCAGCATTTTAAAAAACGTGAAATTGCCATCAGTTGCCTTTATTGAGTTCTGCCGTGTTCAAAGCTCAATCGCGTTTCCTCGGCTGTTTCATTGTCGTTTGCAGATTTAAACAGTCAAGTATTTATTAGATATTGTGATAGGTAAAAGCCCTTGGAATGATGAAGCAGATCTATTACGAATTTGCTAAAAAAAAGACTTTAAATTTTCATGAAATTCAATTGTTATTAACAGCACCAGTTCATCATGCCATTAATGGTTTAAGCAGATGCTACGTCGAAGTCAATTTTCTACGTGCAGGTTTAAAAGTGACTCTCTTATTAAACAGAATCCTGCTGAAACTCTTTTTAGATTCAATTTTCAAACAAGACTAGAATTAATAAGAAACTGCGATGAAAAATCCATTCAATGCAAAGATAAACTTAATTATTCCCCTATTAAAGAAGAAGACGTTGTCCAAATTGGTATCTTACATTACTTGATCAATTGTGACAAGACTAGACTTAATAATAGTACAGTCAATGAGCTGGGAGAATAAAAAAACACTCAGCACGAATTTGAAAACTCTTTTTTGCAATGAGTTCTATACGAACCCAAGGTTATATTCATGAATATTGAGAAAAAATTTTCTTGTTCCTGAAAATTTTGAATTTTAATTCGAAAATAGGTCCTAGGAAGTTTTTTTGGTCGCTGATCACGAATCTGATATTAGTTTTCCGGGAATACCATCCTGACAGTGGAAATTGGAAAATTTTGCCAGTTTCTTCATTTTTCTTATGTTTAACCGCTCTTAGGTGGCAGTTCATCTCGTTTTCGATGTAGTCGTCAAATTTTCCGATTTTCTACGACCAGAGTGGTTTTCCCGGAAAATTAATATCAGATAGATATAATATACATATCTGAAGGAGTGCGTGCATATAAAAAATTTTCTTGAAAACTATATTTTTTCTAGATGTTTTTGTTGTTATTTTCGAAGTGGTAGCATGCTATTACCTCGACATGAAACACGTTTTTTTTTTGAAGATTTCCCAATGATTCTTTACGGGTTTTCCGCAGTTTTTACTGCAACAGTGAAAACTGGTTTCAAACATGTCGACTACATTGAAAACGAGATGAACTGCCACCTAAGAGCGGTTAAACATAAGAAAAATAAAGAAAATGGCAAAGGTTTCCAATTTTCCAAGGTCAAAATGGTTTTTCTCAAAAACTAATATCAGATTCGTGATCAGCGACCAAAAGAACCTCCTAGGACCCACTTTCGAGTTAAAATTCAAAATTTTCACGAACAAGAAAAATTTTTCCAGAAATTAGACCAAATTTTCCGTTTTTCCACGGCCAGGTTTACTTTTCCGGAAAACTAATACCGGATTCGTGATCAACAACCCAAAAAGCCTCCTAGAAGCCATTTTCGAGCTAAAATTCACACATTTTCACAAATAAAAAACAATCTCCAGAAAGGGGGTGTTTAAAAGGGCTGATTTTGCGATTTGGGGCAGAAAGGGGGAGGGGGAAGGTCTCAATAGTCATGAATGATTCTAGGGTCATATAGAACGCATTGCAAAATAGTTTCTTTGCATTCGAGCTGAGTGTTTTTTTTTATTCGATCTTCTTTCCCAGCTTATTGACTGGACTATAAGTAACTGCGATGAAGAAGCCATTCAACGCAATGATCAACTTAATTATTCCCCTATTAAAGAAGGAAACGTTATCCAAATTGATATGTTGCATTACTTGATCAATTGTGACAATGAAAAACAGTACACCCGGCACGTTGATGAGATTCAATCAACTGGGTATGTCCACTCAAAGATCGCCCAGTGTCAATTATGGTTTGGTGTGGTGTAACTAAGTCATCAAAGCGTAACATTTCTATTTTTGTTTTGGAAAAGACTTTTCTTGTATTATATTATTGTATATCAATACACTCCAATTTGAATGGGGTCCATTTAATTATACATACACTTGTATCCTAAATGTTATGTATGAGAAATGAAATTAAATATTTGTTAATCTCATTTTTTCTAGTTTATCTTTAATTTTAGTATTTTTGATCTTTATAACCACAACTAGTTGCACTATGGCGTTAAAAGTTACCTTTGCTTTGAATGGAGATTTACTCAGAGGGTAAGCAACGACATCCAAGTAATTATTTAGGTTGGAATCTAAATATGATAGCTACAAAGTACAAGTAGAAGTCAAAGAATTTTTCTTTATTCATTCATTTTGCATAAACTGGTAGATAACATTCGGTACTTTCCAGTCAATTAGAAGTGTAAGGTCATCTGCACATACTAACTAAGATTTGTTTAAAAAAGTTCGATAAATGTCACAAAACTCTTCTAAATAATATTCTAAAATTCGCAAAAATTAACTTTTTTAGAAGGGGATGTTTTCTGGAAACAACAGTAAATAAGCAAGAACATCTAGTTTCTCATTTTTGATTGACCTTTCTATAAGTTTCTACAATATTCTAACCATAGGTTAGTTTACAGGTCATCAAACGATCTGCATCCTAAGAAATAAAATCAAGGGCCAACAAAAACTGATGCAGCAACTTCATAATCTAATAATAGGCAGCACTCTCTTCCGAGTGAAAGAAAAGGTTGAAGCTACTGACAACTTGTCAGCCTCTGAAATCCATTCTCTAGCTAATTCCTGTAATTGCATAGGTCTACTTCTAGAATATTTTTGCAATCGAATTGAGACAGTGAGCTACACTAAGTTTCTAACTGTAAAGTTCTCTAGGAGTTTTCCAAGATTCTCTACAAGTGTATTATATCATGAACGCTTCTAAGAACTGCCTATAGCACTTCCAAGGGAGATCTTATCTAAGTTTTGTCTTAGCAGGATCATAGGTTAATTAGTTTCCATCAGTCTCAAATCCTATTGATTATACAGAATAATGAGACTTGCAAGAAGTTCTTTCAACTCTTTCAGTCAATAGCTTTGAGGATCCTCTAGGTCCTCTATTCTATCTAAAGAATGGTAAATGGTTCAACAAACATTGCAGAGATACATACCAATTAAAGATGCAGTTTTTGTTTTCTTCCCAGAGCGCATGGATAAATTGTTAACAAGTTTGTTAAGTTCTTAATATTGTAGGCACTTTTCAAAATTGAAAACTGTTACTGTTACGTTAGGTTACTTAAACAAGTCGATCTACTTCTTAAATGGTTATGTTAGAGTGTTGGATATCTTTTATGTTTCATATTATTTTAGCAGCAACTATCTGCTCAAATCACATTCTACAGTTCTCATCTTTTGCTTGTATAAAAGAGCAATAAGGCATTAAATCAGCCTGCTACTTAACTACCTAAAATATCAAATAGTTTTCTGTCTGAATATTCATCACTTCTCATTTAGAAAAATCTAATTTAAAACGTTTTTGCCTTTCATCTCCTGCTTTTGTTTTAAATAGAGTCATATCCAGATGATGATGTAAATTTAGCAAAGAGAATGTACCGTAACCTTCTCTACTTTTACTAAATTCTATCAAAATCAAATTTACAAGATAATATTGTGCAGTTTCATTATATAATTCTTATAGTGTTATTGGTTATTTATTCGATTAAAATAGTAAACTCACTATCTTGTCATTGCATCATAAAACAAAACATAAGTGGAGAAATAACAGTGAACAAATGCAGATCTAAAGAAGCTTTATTATGAATTCAATTTGTACATATAAGGCATACAAGATCACATCTACTACAAGGCACAACAAATGTTTCTGCTCTAAGCAACAAATCTGCAAAGTCCATTCAAACTTAAACAAGAAAAGAAACATAAATTCTACGTTTCTCTTTTGTTTTCAAGTTAAGAGGGACTATAATAAATGTTTAAAAAATAAGTTGCATCTTTCTGTCTTAGAGTAAAGCTAGATTTCAAAATATATAATTTACAACGATTCATCATAAAATGTAATATCAGGATATTTGTTAATCAATTCGACGAATTTCTTCGTTGGTACTGTATTACCATACATTTTAACAAAACTCAAACCTGGTAAATTATCAAAGAAATCTAAAGCTAAGTCGTTTATACCATTATATGCAATATCTAACAATATTAAGTTATACAGAACATCTGATGCTAAACTCTTAATTCCCTTTAATCCACAATTGACTAGATAAAGGAATTGCAATTCATTTAAACCCTCAAAAGTTCCATCAATTTCAATTTCTAGGCTATTGAAGCTCAGCTCTAAGAGTTTCAAATTTTCCAGTCCTTGAAAACAGGAACTTTCTAATGTTTTTATATTGTTATATTTCAGTGATAACCATTCAAGTGCTGTGAGATCTTTAAAGTTTCCAGATTTTATTTCTGTAATGGCATTACTTTCCATATTTAATAAACGTAGATTCATTAAGCCCTCAAAACCATCACTGTCTATATCATTAATTTTGTTCGATGATAGTTCTAAACGATTTAGTCGTTGTAAATTTTCAAAAGTACTTGATTCAACTTTTTCTATTAAGTTTTGTTCCAAACTCAATTCGATTAAAGAAGCAAGACCGTTAAATGCACCCACTTCGATTTGTTGAATATGACATTTTTCTAGTATCAACGATTGTAAACCACCAAGACCAGTAAATGTATCCCTTGCCAGCTTATTAATGTTATTTTTGCTTAAAGAAAGCTTCTTTAAGTTTCCTAAACAACTAAAGAAATCTGTTGGTACAGACTCGATTTTATTTTCATCCAAACATAAGGTTTCGAGTGAGGAATTATTTTCAAATAAATTTGGATTCAAATCACTTAATTTATTGTTACGTAGTGATAAAGATTTAAGGGAAGTTAAATCTTCAAATGGCTTGTCGAAGGTTGTTATACTATTGTTATCTAAAATCAACTGATTTAAATTATTTAGGTTTTTGAAATTTTTCTTACTTAGCTCTTCAATCTGATTATATTGCAAATTAATCAATGTAACGGTATCTAAATTATCGAAGAGTTCTTCTGGTAAATTTACAATTTTATTGGAATTCAATAATATTTCTTTTACATTTTTTAATCCTTGCAAGAAAGTAGCATTTAATGCATTAAGGTTATTTTCCGACAAATTTAACACCTCAAGTTGCTCTAAGTTTTGACAAAAATCTTCCGGTAAGGTAGAAAAAGAATTTTCATTTAATTGCAACTTTTTTAGCTGTTTCAAATTATCAAATCTCTGTAAAGTTTGAAATTTATTATTACTTAAATCTAATAACTCTAGAGACGTCAAATCATTAAAGATTTCATCGGGGAGTTTTTCTAAGCAATTATTACTCAACAACAATTCTTTTAACTTTTCTAAACCTTTAAAAATGTTTTCATCAAGTGTTTCAATTTTATTCTGTTGAAGATCTAATTTTTCCAATGAGGTCAAACCTTGAAATGCTTCAGGATCCAAACTTTTAATTTGATTCTTAGAAAGGATTAAACATTTTAAATTTGTTAAAGGAGAGAAGATGGAACTTTCCACAGTTTCAATCTTGTTGCTGTCAAAATTCAACGTCTCTAAAGTAGTTAAATTGTCAAAACGCCCTTGGGGAATTTTCGAGATGTTATTATTCTCAAAGCTTAATGTTGTTAAGGAATTTAATCCTTGAAAATGGTCTGGTGGTACTTCTACTAACTTACAATTATTTAACATTATTGTTGTTACACTTTCAAATTCAACGAAAGAACCTGATGGAAATGATTCGATGCTGCTGTTTATAATTTTTAAAACTTTCAATTCATCCAGTGCAATTTCTTTCAGACATTCTTGCAAATCGTCTAATGTTTTGATATTTTTACATACAGCATTACCCTCTTCTTGCTCGACAGTTGCGTCATTTTCCGTATTTATTTCATTCTCCGCCTAGAAAAATCAATCGTTAGCATTGTAATAAAAACTAAACCATTCCACCTACCATACTTCCGTACGTATTGGTTTTGTGTATATTTAAGGTTAAGAAGGGCTAAAATCGATACAGTAATTCATTCACAAGTAACTAATATAGAAAATGTTTCCTTACCAGTTTTCCTTGATATTAACAAATTGCTGTGTACGAATATTTGGTCCTAACAAGAGTGCGAATTAGAGGTGAAAAGCAGAGAACTTCGTGATATATAGGTGACGCAGACGCAGGCTTTCAACTTCCTAGGGTGGGTCAGTTCCTGTGGATTTATTGAACGCTTCAGTGACCTTTTGTGTATTTAAAGAAAAGTAATTTATTAATGTCAAGGTTTTATAAAGCATCTACTTTGCTAAAAAAGAATTATTTGAAAGAAACTACCCTTATAATCACGAATTTCTTTTCGGAGTTGATTGTCGTGTGTGATAACGACATTAAAGTGTAAAGAAATTATTCTGAAATTTAATGATAATGAGGTTTTTATGTTTTGCAAACAAAAATTATTATGCCAAAAAGTTTTATTTTATTATGCCCTACTTCCAGGCTTACTACCACAGGAAATTTACATACGTAAATGTTACGCATTTTAGAAAAACAATTTTTGAATAAAACTTTTACTCTTATGGGTTATGACTTATGAACATTAATTAAGAAGTTTTGTATTTAGAAAAATAAGAAAAAAAGCTTTAAACTATAAATGCTAATTTCTATGAAAATGTCGGTAGTTTGTTTACTTTTTCCAAATATGTTCACAAAACAGACCTTCATATTTTGAATTCGTCACGTGCTTTTCTTTGTTGCCAAAATCATAATCACACGCTTCGATAAGAAGATAATATCTTCAGAAACCCTTGGTACATAAAACCAAAAGTAGGCATAAGATTCAATATACTGTAAGTAAGATTGTGTTTTAATTTTTCTAATTTTATTAACATATAGGGTTACCACCTGGCCGTTATTGCATCGGCACGACCGGTAATTTGACGACACGGTCGGTTGCCGATTGAGGTTATGAAAAAGCCGGTAAATTCCAAAGCGCCATCAAGTAATCAGTAATCATTGGTTGTTTTGAATTTTTGGGCGAGTTTTTAAGTACTCGAAGTGGCGACAGATCTTCACATTATTTACTTCGGAGTTTAAGTTTGGATAGTCTGATGGGGACTTATGCTTGGTATGAAGTCTGAGAGGGATTCTCTAAAAGTGACAACCCTATTAACAGGGATCTAAATAAAATAAATGATAGGATTTAGAATTCCTGTACTAATTACGTAATATAAAAACTTTGACCCAGTTCTCCTGACATACTATAAGGTACAGGAACATGCAAGTATTAATTGTGAAAAGATATTTCTTCATGGAATATTTAGTACCAATCTAACTTCACCTAACTCAAACTTGACACAATAGTCTGATGGCAGTTTTGGCAAATCTTTGATCTAAAAGCTTATTCAACCCAGGTGTTAAACTTTTCTGGAAATTGTGACTGATGCGAAAAGGATTATTAAATCGGACCCAACCGTAAAACTCAACTTGGATTAGCAACTGTAAACTTTTCAAAAGTTAGACGTTTAATCCAAACAGGTTTTAGGATGCGCGCTTTAGAAATATGGTCAAGAATCTAAGGGGTAAAAAATGTTTACAGAAGTCTAGCAATGAAAATCCTGTGACTTTAATATGCAATAGTTTGTTTGACATTGTAAGTCATTTTTTATTCAAGCTGGATAACGACTTTCGACTATAGATTTAAATCAATGCCATAGTTTGATAAATGAAGAATGGTGACTACAGAATATATTTCTTGACGTTTTATCTTCATCTTATATTCAAAAAGGGTGGAACAAGAGTCGTGTCCAACACGTTGCCTTCTTGTAGGATCACTTCGCTTTGTATATAAATTTTCAAACTACTCAGTTATCATACAAATCATTTATTGTTTAGTTTTTATTCTTTGAACAAAACTCGTTTGCATGGAAACAATATACAAGAGTGGTATTAAATTAACTTTCAAGAAGAAAAAAGAATTTATAAAAATAAAATATTAAATATTCGGATACTAATTAATAGAGACCAAGCAGATTTTTACTAATCAATACCGCTCTGTAATTCAGCATAATAGCCATATAATTGAGATGGTTAGGAAACACGTCTTTTGCTTTCTTCGTCTTTCCGAAATTGTCTTTTTATAAAACTTCTAGAGCAAGAGCTAACTTCTTATAGATGCTTCTTACTGAAACTAAACACTGACTACATGACCAGCCAAACAGTTGAGAAAACTAGTTTTATTTCACCATGCCTGAATCTCTGTTTCCAAAATACAAAACTTAAAATAAAAAGTCAATGAAGATCGCTCTTGATAATTTTATAACTGAATCCTATCTTTCATTAGTCTTTGGATTCTGATCAGATTCAAACGCCACTAGACCCTTAAGGTCAAAGGTTGTAGAACTTGTAAAACTAGCTGATTTGGGCCAAAAAATTTCTAATCAAAGATACTTTTTTTCGTGAGAACCATCATACAAACTTTCATCTAATACTAAAAAGGAACACACGTTTCTTTGTTTTTTTTTCTTTTTTATGTTCATTCTGAATAGTTACAGAAAATGAAAGAAACAGGAACAGTACTCTGAGACATTTAACACCATTAACGAGCATTATTCTTCAGCAACAGAAGTTTACCTATAAGAATAAAGAAAATTTCTTTTCTTTTAGTCATATACAACCGGCAGCATGGTAGGCGGTTTTGTTTAAAAGAGGGAATCTTTAATCTTATTTACATTGTCCTAATTTTTAGAATATATGATTTTAGAGAATCATGTTAAATTCGGTAGCCCTAAGACGCCTAATTTGATTGAGAAATCTCCGTTGCGTTGATATTTTATTAAAATATCTCAGAATATAACAGAAACCCAAGTATTAGACTGTATAACCATGAGCCGCAAACAGCAAGAATCCCCACTCCTCGCCACAACTGAATTGAGTCATCTGAATAGGAAACCAATCTCAGTAAAAGATAGTCGCGGCGCTATCCTTTAAAAGAAGGAACCCAAAATGCCTCACTGTCTTTCCATCGTCAACCATCGAGTTCAATAGCTCTAATCTGTGAAACCAAGCCATGCTTTGTTTTGACATCGTTTTTACCCTAACTTTATGTTTTCTGTAGCTCCGAGTTATCATTTTTACATATCTTGATAAACATGAGAAAGAACAACACTTATAACATGGTGCTATAAGAATCACAAGTAGAAAAAGTCAGCCACTGTTCCCAAACCCGGAACAACATCACAACAGCTGGAGTCCCTTGGTAACACCTGCACAAATGAACCTAAAACTGTTTTGCACTCTTTGGAAAAATTTCTGCGGGCACCCATCCCAGTAACTTTTCTGTAAAATAGATTGAAAGTGCAAATACAAAGAGTTGCATTGTTTGATATAAAAAAATAGGCTTCTTAAAAAAAAAGTAATAATTAGTAAGATCAACTTTTTTAAATAAAGAATTTTAACGGTTTAACGAACATGGTCAGTTTAAAAGCTTGATCAACCCGCAAAATTCCAACCTGATGGGTTATTTGGCCCGAAATGTTTAATATGAAACTAGTTAAAATTTGATCTTTGGAAAAATTTGACTTGTGCAGGTCATCACCCCAATCTATGGAAATATCTTCCACATTGTCTAATTTCATTTTCTTTAATACCACTTTGTCTAATGCTAATGCTTTCATCCACGACGACATAAATAATTGTCACATATCAACTAGTCAGGAGCTTCATGTCTTCGTGATAACTACTCCTCGACACAAGCACAATGTATCTCAGTTTTTCCAATACCATCTTGTCTAATGTAATTTCAATTTATGTAGTAATCTATTTTACTCAGTATCCCTTCATTTAATGCCATTCTAGTGCACATATTATTTGATATAACATTTTAAGATTTGTCTACGTATCACAAGCAAATTGTCAGCTTAAAGAAATCCATATGGAAGCTGACGATCAAACTTGGATATGGTTATGACTTTTATTACACCATAAAAACAGTTTTAACTACGAAAGGTGAAGCAGTATTAATTCATAAAACGTCGCGTCGCGTCAATCAATTATAGCAACTTATACTAGCTATAGTTATTCCATTACAGTTATTATTGTTTGGTTCAAAAAAGGCTTGATAATTGGATACATCTTAATATGAATTCAACAGTTGTCTCAAACATTTTGTTTGGTCATTCGTTGACGCTATAGAGCCAAAACGAGTGATTCAAATGAATTCTGTTGATAAAAAATTGTATCTGTTATTAAAGAACTCCGTAGATTGCATGCTTGCAGCTTTGAAATAGAGAAAACAAATGCTCGTGCAATTGATAGACGTCTACCAACTTTGAGAAAATCTGGAAGTGGACCCCCACTTAAGTTTAGACCTGGCTTTGTAACCTGAGGTTTGTTAAATTCTTGACTAATTCTGACAATGTATTGTTTCAAAATAAAACCTGCCCCGCAGCTTGTAAAATCAAAAGTTTCTGTTCAAATTTTTACAAATGGTATGTCGAAAAATCGTCTAGTCCGAAATTTATATTTAATAACGTTGCAGCATGTCATTACGATTTAGAGTTTTTTAGCACTTTTATCCGTTAATATTTTCCTTTTTTTCTTATTTCAATTCGTTTTGTTCGAGGTAAGTCAATTAATTGGGAGTAGAATGAAACAGTTTTCTGGCGGAACGTTGGTTGTGTGTTGTGAACTTGGTTGCTATAAAATGGACTTACGTATGTCTTGTTAGTAAGTAAAAAGCTCACCAAAACAAATTTTTATTTGTGAACCAATACAGTGTTTGAGGTGTTAGGTATTCCATAGCAATTCAACCACTGCCCGAAACCCGCCCAAATGCGATTCTTTTGAAATTTGAGATAAACGTAAAAAGCTTTTGGAAATGTCTGATGTTGAAGTATCAGCTTCTTAAAGTTTCCAAAAATTTCTAGAAAATCGCCTGCCTCGCCAACTTTAAACGGCCATAATTTCAATTTCAAAAGAGACAGAAGCTAACTAGAAAATTTTATTCGTTTAATCTTTAACCCTAAACTCAGATTCCTTAAAAAGGAATTAGTATATTTATAAAAAGGCTAATGACGAGGCTCTTGCGGATTATTCTAACAAGTATCTCGAAGATATCTATATAGCATCGGCTTGATTATGAATAGCAAAACATTTTGGTTGGTGCATACCTAAATAAATCATGACATCGAGTAAACAGTTTGATTATTGATTTATAAAAATGTAACTTATCACCAAAACTGGCAAAACGACATATGCTCTTAGCACAAAAACTGTGAAGTAGATATTTTCTGGTACTTAATATATGATCCGTTAATGTTTTAATTATCTGCTACTAAAACCACAAAATTTCCTTTGAATTCATCGGGTACATATATTTCTGTGTTACTTCATTTTACCTGTATTATGTAAAATAATCAAAGTTGTTTTGTTTATAACTTTTGCTGTTTGACAATTGTTTGATGACTATTCTTAGTTTATTTACTGAACTAAACATTACCGATAATCAGTTAAGGGAAGGGTCCAGAGTAAGATCGACGCAATCTGTAGCACTGTAGATTTTGATCCTGGACAGCTAAGTATCTGAGAACAATTAATTTAAATAAATAATTTAAAAATTTCTTTTTTATTACCTAAATAAGCCTAGTTCATTACGAAGCTTGTTGTTATCGTAACTTTACGTTTCGGTTTTAACTTGGCCTAAACTAAAACTATGGAATACTAAGGCTTAATTCTGTGTTGGATACACGCGTACTACTTTGGGACATGCCCATCTCTGATTTAGAGTTAACTAGCAAGCAGTATATATACTCAATATATTTTGTAATAGCCCAAACTATGAACTTGCAAAAAAGGTACACAGTTAAGTCCCAACGTAGTAAATTTATTATAAACTTCATGATGGAATAAAAACACATTTTGTCTCTCTGTTAACTTAGATAGGGCCCTGCTTGAATTTGGCATTTGATATTCCTAGGTACCGCAATATAACACTACACCACATGTTGACTGCAAGAGAGGCTAATCAAATTTAAAAATCCCATTTTTATCATTGAGAATTAGCCAATTAAAGCTACCAATCCGCAGATGTTGATTTCTTTATGGAAATAAAGAGAAACAAGCAACTAGTTTGGAGAACTTCCAATACGTGTCTTTCATATCACGTCTTCAAATATTCTTTGTTCAGCTTCCGTAGACGGGCTATAATGGAAGTTCAAATGAATGTCTAA
>VTPC01087993.1:0-11232 GCA_011009095.1 Ignelater luminosus | reverse complement strand
AATGAGAACTTCTCTCTGTCCTTCACATAATGTGTTACCCAAGCTCTAGTTATATACCTATAGTTTTACTTCAACTCGCCTAGTTCTTTTAGGACGACCTGCCCACCGTATATGGGACCACCCTGCGTGCAAGACCATCATGTAGAGGGGAGAATACCATCCATTCACCCAGAGCAGATACAAGCAACGCGCCTGGTCCAAATCTCTCTCTCTCGTAACCAGCACTCCATCGAGGAACCACAGTGCTTTCAGTAATCTTCGAGCTACGCTTCGAGTTAAAATGACGCTGTTTTATTGGCGGCGTCGCAAAGGCAATAATAGATACAAATTTTTTGCGCAAACATAGACTCCTAGTGGACCTAAGAAACAATCGCTTACTCGATATTCTTGCAGACTTATCCCGTGTCAAGTGACAGTGATTTTGTATCGGCAGTGGCGACAACGTATGCGCTAAAGCTGTCCTACCGCGCTCCACTTCGAAAGCTCTCAGACCTAACCCGGCCGTTGTCGGTACCTCCGCGGAACAAACACCTCATAGTGCAACATATAGTTGATACAGGATCACCGATCGCAGAGCGATCCCGTCGTCTGCCCCCCAGAGAAATTACGGACAGCCAAGGCCGAACTCGCATACATGATGGAACAAGAACAGTTTCCTCCACATGATACAAAAAACAGAACCCGGCCAGTGGCGCCCTTACGGCAATTATCGCCGCTTGAAGGCCATCGCCGCTTGAAGGCCGTCACCACAACAGATTGTTATCGATTTTCGTTGCCGGATGTCAACCGCTACCGGCAAGAGTGGCAGACAGCCTCGAACAAGGGCCAACTTCTCCGGACCCATTTAGCTTCGCCGCTTGGACACAGGAGCATATACACCATCTACCGATGACAAATCATAGTCCATACGTGATCTTTATCTACCCGAGCTCGAATACGTGTTTATATGTATTCTTGCGAGACGACACCGGCCCCCACAAGATCTGCGACCGCCGAGGCAGCCTATCCATCACCAAAGTCAACGGCAAGAACATAAGCGGCGATGACGGTGCGACACCGCTACCCGCCGTCCCAACGCTACTGTCAACTGCAACCAATAGCACCACCAACGATGCCTCACTCACCGCAACGAGTACCACTACCAACGCTACTGCCCAACCATCATTTAAATTTGGATTTCGCAAAACATCGCAGAGACATTACGCTCTCTACTAGCCTCGTAATAGTAATCTCCTTTGTCCGAAAAAATTAAACTTGCGTGATTTTATTTGTTTGGTTCATGTGACGGCCTCCATCAGCACCGCTGCGATAATCCGGCACTCAAATACCGGGCGCACTCGCCTAGTTATTTTAGGAAGATTTGCCCGTCGAATACGAGAGCATCCTGAGTGCACATGACAGCACCATCCAGCGTTGCCCTGGATGCAAGAACATCATCCGACCAGGGAAGATATAAGCAGCACGTCTGGTCCAGATCTGTCTCTCGTGACTAGCACTCCATCGAAGAAACATCTTAACACGTACATGTATCACATAAATTCTATTCTATTTAGAAAATATTTGTTGTGATTATGTATCGTCATAGTGACGTGTAAATAATCAATAAAGTATTGTAGGATAAGCTTGCAACTTTATTTTTCTGTTGATACTGAAATTAAGAAACATTATCACGTATCATTATGTCAAAGTTTAGTGTTGTGCCATATCTTTGTAAACTGACATCATCAATGGTCATGACATCTTGAAACTACATTTCTCTGTAGAAGCAAATTTTAAAGGTACAAACTCTCCTTCGAACATTTGCAGTATTACATGTAATGTAAAAACAAACACTAACTTTGTTTTCTGATTTAAGTTACAAAAACTCGTACACATCATTGAGGAAAGCCGCTCACAAATTCTAATAACACAAAATGAGCTTCGTAGAAGAATGGTAAAAGATGATTCCCTAACTATACAGTATATCTTATTGCTTACCCTTTACCAAACATCGAGAAAGTAGTTTCTGATGGTTTTTAATTTTCGTAACATTAATCCGCAATAATTAATTCAAATCGAGATGCGTGGCGACCTCTATTGAGGAATAGGGTTATACAGAGTAGCTGTTTTCGCAAGCCAGCAATCTGCGTAATTTAGTTACGGGATAAGTCGCTTCTGCGCGCTGAGATCAGGGTGCGGTCGACGCGAAATAGAGGGGTGTATTTGGGAGCTTCTTAGAGCAAAGTCCAACGCTGGTGGGGGGAAGTTTTGTAAGACGTCTTTCATAAAAATTTAGCTGTTGTGGCCCATGAAGATTATCGTTTAGTGAAGTGTCCTTAAGGTACATCAGCGTAGTGCTGGATTTCATAAAGAGGCTGCCGTTAGAGCTTATTCTTTGGAAGTAGGGCTTCTTCTGCCTTTTGCGGTTGAGCGAAACCCAGTGGAATTCGTCGTCATTTTGTCCCTCCTTGCTGTGTGGATGCGGTCAGTAGGTAAAGATTTGGATCGAACAGCTACGTAAGGTAAGTGTACACCCATTAATATCGTAGTGTTTATACCCCCTTGTGGATTAAAGAAACAGGTGCATTCAAAACTTGTTCAGTAGAAAACAAACAAGGAAGTTTCTCCTTGGCATTATTGTAAACATTTATAACAACCGTTTTTAGTATAATCATTGTAGTGTTGTGTTTGTTTGGCTCATTATTTATTTTTACAAATAAAGAATTTATAATCCAGTAACGTTGAGCGTAAATTTGTAATGTAAATCAGTTTTAATTTCTTTATCATAATTATTTGGCTTGGTTTTAATTTGTTTGTATGAATTAATTCATTGTCGATTTTATTAAATGAAACTAGATATTTCCTTTTTGTAATATACATTAAGTGCAGGTGTAAGCTGTTTGAACGGCTTCGAGCGGGTGCCCACGCACTTGGCGTTTCTGGGAATCCCCTCGAGCGTCACTGGCCAGAATTTTGCGCAGTAACATCTAGCACGATTATTGACGTTTACTTTATAAAGATTTTGTTTTTGTATAATTAACAGTTTATTTGTTTTGTTTCATTTGTATTTCTTTTGCTTGTTTTATATTATGTAACCTTCCTTTTTTTGATTTATTTTTCTAATAGATTTGTAGTTTGAAAGATAGTTTAATTATTGTAATTGTATGCACTGGTTTGAGCAAAAATATCGAATTCACCTAAGCATTTGATTAATTTGATCCAGTTATATTCAATTTCGCTAATAAAGAATATACCGGGTGACTCAAAAACCTTGACAAACTGAGTGATCCAAAGAAAATGACTTGATGATTCAATTTGAATATTCCAAATTTAAGTAAAGAAACATTTATACAGAGTGAATTAAAAATACTTTTGTATAAGGCGGCTTAACGCCTTGAGTAAGCTTTTGTTTCAGAAAGTCGAAGTAAGTATTTGTAAAGTTGTTGCCGATTTAAAAGGGGCTATGGTCCTTTTGAAGCTTGTGATCTGACTGAATCCATAATGGCGCTTTCCAATAATACCGAGTTTGAGCTATTTTAGTGGTAAGTAGGCATTCCGAACCTAGTCGTCTTCGACTGTCTGCTAGTCTGGGTATCAGCAAACTTAGTTGTTCGTGCCTTTTAGTCGCTGATTATAACCCTGCGTCTTAAAGTTTATTTTGGCACTTAACAATGTCTTTATATGCAGTTTTAGATTTTTAGTACTACCACCAGATTTTTCTACGTAAAGGTAAAAGGGAATAGATTGCTTTTGAAACCGATGGAAGGCTTTTCCAATTCCGTTGTGTCCTTTTTAAGATGGTATCTCGTGTTTTCAAAGGGTACTAGACAAGATAATTCATTCTGAAATACTACAAAAAGTCTGCTTATCTTGACATTACAATTTGCGGGTGCTTTCTTTGCAAGAAATTCTTTTACGTGTTTAATCAAAAATACATCTGTAAGATTAAAAATGAAAAAGTACTTAAATGCCTAGATAAAAGCTTAAACTAGCCTGCTATACTTTTGATTTCGTTTACAAGCGGATATCAGAAAATGTCGTCTCTTAATGTTTTCTGAAGAGTATGCAGTTCTCTTAATAATCGGAATTTTCTTTATAACCTTAATCAAGCTCTCTGCCATCCAGGTATTATTAGAATGATTCAATGGACACACTCCAGAAACTTGCCTTACTCTGTTGGGAAAATATACCGGGTGTGGAGTTTCAAACCCGTACATAGCACAATTTTTGTATTAATTTATTTTGCTAATTCTGAGCAGTTTTTGGTGAATTTATTAGTACCAGATTTAGAGGGAACTTCTACCCTATCGATTAATACCATTACCTCTCCTGTAAATTCATTTAGGGAGCAGGAATTACAAAAATCTGAATCCCCATGCATTGTTCTATGTACGGGTTTGAAACTCCACCCCCGGTATATAATGATTCTAGTATATGTGACAAGTTAAAACTAAAATTTGCAAGATACTTGAAATTGCTACAAGTCTGCTTACAAACCCTCAAAGAAATGGTTTGCTTGAGAGATACAATGGAATTAGTAACGTGGATGTCGGTGACGTTGCGTTAGCATTTAACATAATAAATTTGTAAATTTTGTAATGACAGATCGTAATGAAAGATGCCTCTGACTCCATTAATTCTTTACTTTATACGTCCCTAAACTAGATTCCCCTTGAGAAAAAGTCCTTGCGGGGAAATTCGATGGAAAAAATATCATACAATTGCTTGAAGCTAATCTTGACAAAAGAGAGGGTATTTTTAAATGTTTTTTTAAAACATTTAAGCCCTAGAAGTGATGTTAATCTTTTTTTAGAAAGTATAATTTTTGAATCACAGGATATTGGTAATACAGAAAAAGTGACGTTGGCGCTGCCACTGCATTGAAATTCATTTGGACTACTGCTTAATGTTGAAACATTCTGTGTTATGAAAAAGCACCTTTTCCACGGTTTTTGTAAAAGTGTTTGTCAAAGAGAAAATAAAAAGTTTCTTCTGTCTTCCTACCGGTCCTTGACCTTTCGGGAGTTACCTTATTGTCGGGTTACTTGTTCAGATGCAAAATTGAATCAGGCCAATAGAAGTACACAAGAAGCCGCTCAATATCTCAGTGAGTACATCACCTCATCTTCTTTTTCATGTTCTTAATGGCAGATATTTTAATTTTTGAAAATGAATACAAACAAAATAAAAAACTACTACTAATAGCAGTTTGGCAAGTTTTGGCATTAGAAGGAATCCCGTTAAAACAAATAATGCTAAGATCTATCTCCTTTGTGCCAACCATGTATACATGAATCAACATTTCGTCCCAGGTTTTAATTAAAGAACAACAAAAGCCGACCTAAGTTTAAATCTCCTCCGATTACTGCATAACCTGTAAATAGCGAAAAGTTGTCAACGCAGGTTCGATTCATCAATCACATTGAATGAACTTTGAGAAAATGTTAAATGCGAATTGGAAATTTCTGCATGTACACATCTAAACCCCTTTTGTTTCTTCTTCCTGACCTCCATACTAAGAGCACAATACACTTACTTGTTGGAGTTTGAGAAATAAATTCTGCTTATTTTATACTACACAGCGCAACGCACACAATGGGAGGTTTATCTGCAAAAGTCAAATTTCATTGTGATTAAGAGCTTTAACCGATAGAGTACAGGACCATTTATGACAAATCATAATTATCTCCATCAGTTCCTTATTGTAAACAAAATTATCGGCGCCTGATAAACTGTTACAATGCAACACCTATTTTCCTAACAAAATTGCTTTTTAGGTCTAACATAATTTCAACGCTTCATTACACATCTAAAACAATGAAATTTTCGCCCACTTATTTTCAGAGTGTTATTATCTGATAAAACTTCTACAAGTTTTAATTAACTCATTCCGATTTTGCAAGTATTAATTTCGGGAGGAATTATGTAGGTATTTAATAAATTAAGTTTATTTTGTATAAGTTGTTAAGTGATGTTTCCGCTAGAGTAATTTGTATAAGTTCAACTCTTGTGAGGCATGAGAAAATCTATTTGTATTCATCCTTCGTATATTCAACCTCCTAGAACGTAGGTAAGCTTATTAAATTACAATGCGTGCACCGAAAATACACAATTTAATACACACAGAATGATGAGTTTTATTGACAGCGGAATTATTAAGCGAAATTTAATTTTTTGTTTTTCTGCCCATTGTTTGGGTTAGAACACAAAAATTTCTCTGACATCGGTTTAATTTATTTCTTTCCGAACCTGATCCACACATGCTGGGAAAAATAATAAACCCCTAGACCCTACTTCAAATTCCACAATTTTCTTTCTGGTCAACTTGATTTTTCTCCTGACGTTCTTTTATGTTCGAATTTTTAAGAACCTTTTGTGAGAAATGTGAACCAATAAGTATTTCTATGTTATCGCACGGAACACACATCAAATGATAATAAAAAAGTTAACAACTAAACGGGATTTAACTTATGGTTACGATTCTATTTTGTTTTGTTTACTTTTTAACTTCTCTTGTTAAAAATCAAAGAAATAAGAAACTATACACCTACAGTAAAAATGTAAACGTTCGAATTAGTAAGAATAAAAGATAAAGCTAAATCAAGGTTAGCTCTAGCAAGCAAATCACTTGCTTGAGGTCACCATTACCTAAGTAGAAAATAGGAAAATATTCCTGAATTTCAAAAATCAAATGTCAGAATTATTTAACTTCTCACTACCGAAAGGTTCTAGTAAACTTTCGTCTTGTATTCCGACAAATTCGATCAGTCATCTAGTTATTTGATATGAAACATAGTATGTAAATGACAAACAAAATCTTTTTAAATTTCAAAGAGCAACGCAGTTATTTATTTTGGAAGATCCTAGAAAATGTCCTCTGTTATTACAATGAGGTTGTTTCTGGTTACCGCTTAAAGTGAATGAATTTACTCAACATTATTCAAAGTCAAAAAGGAAGATAATATAATTCTTAAGTTAGACAATACTACGACCCATTTAGAAGTAAATTAGGGCGACTAGATTGATTGCCGACACATCCTGAATAACATCAAAAATTTGTCTCAGACCCAGAACAATACTGCATTTGGTTTTCCTTCGTTTTTCTTCATGGCTACTATCGGGAACTGTAATCATGCTCATTGCAAAGGCTTCCAGACCCACAAAACTCTCCTCTTGCTAAAACCAAAAAAATCAAATTTATTGGCGCAGCACATATTTCGTGCCCAAAGAAACCATAAGCCTTTCCCTTTCCCTTTTTCCCTTAACGTCTTCCAACTATTGAGGGTAGTGCTTATTGGAAAGACTTTCAGATCTACAAGTCTCTTCTCACCAATACTATAGAAATCGAATCTACTGTCTACGTTACAATTTTAGTTCAATAAACAGTTTAATTTCCCGTGCCCAAAAAAACTATCTGCCTTTTTCCCTGACGTCTTTCAGCTTATAATATATAAAAAACAAAGTATGTATAGAAAATTTACTCTCTGATGAGAACACGGTGAAATTAACCCGATGTCATTAAATCATCGCCAGGGCGCCAAATGTTGGTACAAACTCTGCGCCCTGATTCAGAGGAAATCACCACAATAATTAACTCCAGGAAAAGACAAACATCTTTGCTGATGTTCCAGAAGAAGTCCACCAATCTTAGTATCGGAAGATCTTCACTTTTGTCTTAGTGTCAACTATAAAATCTCCAATCAGTTCGATATTTGGCTTCTCTCCCAAAACTTATCCGAAGGCTTGCCCTACCTCCTACCAGATATCGGAGGGTATCCTAGAGGAAAAACGGCAAAAGCGGTAGCTTCTGATAACGATATTTTTAGACAAAATGGTCTACACGTCATCTGCCCCCGACCGCCATCCAACTTCTGGCTCGAATTTACGATACCTACCTTCATCGCAGCTACTTTCATAAACTCCAAATACAGGCTAATGTAATTATGATCCTAAAACTAGGCTTCATTCTTTATCGCTCCATCGCTTTCCTTAACGTCCGTTTTCGGAAAAACTTTCAAGAAAATCCTAATCATTGTATTGAAAATATTTCTCAAAAACCACAATCTTTTAACTGAGCATCAGGTTGGTCAACTGCCGACCACGTGCTTTGCATCATTCCTTGCGACTACATTCTTGGACATCAAAAGTGCCTTAACTTGACAGAGTCTAGCACGAAAGGCTTCTTTGCAAGCTCCTATTCGATGAAATGCTTGTCTGCTTTGTCCAAAACGGTTTTCTATCTTATCAATCACTAACAACTTTTGAGTATACATCGGGTTCTGTACGGGAGGAAGCTTTAGCAAGTCAGCGTTTTTTAGTGTTCCATCCTTTTGTCCTTGTCTTCAATTTTTATTTCCACGGCGTTCCCCACGTCCAAAACTCAGATATCCTCCTCCCCCAATTTGCTCATGACTTCACCTTGAATACATTGCCTCTCAGCTCCGCGCAAGGTACAGAATTCTTGTGATCGAAGTAGGCCGCAAGGAGTTTTGGTTTTGGCAAACCAAACAAAACTTTTAAAAGTCCAGGTCATTTTGCTCTGCAATAGTAACCAGACAAGAGTCGAAAGATTCGACCTAGCAGATAGACGTCCGCATAGAATCTTGAGGTTTACATGTTGAACTTTCTTCTTTCGCCACGTAGCTTCGCGTTATTCTTATTTCTATGTTGAGGTTAAGCGATAAGCTGTCTGAACATTGCTTAGCTTGTTTTCTAGACTTAGCGGCGACGTTTCAGGCTGCCACCTCAGGATGCTGCTGGACATCTACAAGATCTTCAACTAACGTGTCATCGACTATAGATTGGAAAAACCGGTAATAATAAATGTCGGTTCTGCAATTAACCGTAGTTGAAGACGGGGACAGGCGCTGACTTTATAAAATTTCTGTGGGTGCTCAATATTTTTAAAATATAAGATTAAGGTTACTTTATAATACTTAGTATCTACTTGAATTTTTGCTACTGATACATGTTTTACCGCGGGTGCTCCAGCCCCAAAGAACCCACGTAGTCAGCGCCTATGGACGGAGACCATCTACCATACAATTGCGCAGTTTTAATTCGTATCAAGCTAAACCACCTCGAAGGAATCCTTCTGCCTCCTTACTGATGTAGTCCCAAAGTATGGTTTCAAGTTTACCAAAAGCTTGGAAATATTCAAACATTGATATTAGATATAGAGTTATTCATGAAAGATCGCTTAGGATGATGTGAATAAAGGAACTGCTATGCCAACCGACGCCTACGCATCTGCAAACTATTATCGACTAAAGGAAAGGACCACTGTAGGAGGACGCTCAGTGTGGAAAAATTCTACCCTTTTGGAAGAAGTGTGTGACCTGACGGAAAATCTCTCCTATAGATGTGTGTCAAAAATTCTTAAGGAACTGATACAAAGACAAAGGAAACGTACTGAAAACACTTCAAATCCGCTCCTATGTAGTCCCCAAAAAAATAGTCAAAACAGGATGCAAACATCTCCCTGCTATCCTTCTTGGTAATGCTAACAGCTTGATCTTAGAGTTGAAGGACATTTGCAAATCCACACCCATCGTTTGCAGATAACTTCAATGCTCGATGACTTGCAACTTTACAAACTCTAGAAAATCACCTTTACACTTATTAGATTAATCAGTATACAGTTCGGCATGGTGTACTAGAATGTGTAGATGTTATCAGTGGTTCCCTTTGTGTCTGCCTTTCCTTTTTTTGTCACTGCCATCATTTGTCATTAGTATTCGGCAATCGCAATTACGTAACTGCAACGGACTTCTTTCTCTATTACTGATATTATCGGCCATGAAAGTCAATACATATCTAGCCATATGTATTGGTGTCTCCGTTGCGGCTGCCACGTTCGAACCTCGTCTTCAACACTATGGGCACCAACATCGCACCATAGCCAACTCTACCGGCTCAACAACATTTCAGTCGATACACTACGACCGCCGACAAATAAACCTCTATGGCGTACAGCTTTTTGCATAAATAATGTCGCAAATCATTTCTTTAATGAAACAGTTAACTAAATATACAAAATCTAATTTCATATTAATTATCCAAAGTCGTCTTATGGGCTCTTAGGAAACAAATTTTATGCAGTTAATGCTAAATCAGATTTCGTGTATTTGATCAATTCATTCAATAAGAGAATGTACTGCGACATTATTTATGCAAAAAGCTGTACGTAACACCATGACCATAGACGCTAGCACCTTCGGTTGTTCACTCCATTAACCACGCCATGATGGGATGTACATTCCTTCACAACAAATCTCATCACACTGCTCCAGCCAAAAAGATTCAAAGAGAATGTAAATGTTGATCATCGTCGTCAGTATCTAGGCCATCGCCAACCCTTTCCAAATTACCGAATGACATATTTATTAGAGGTCCTCGTGCTACGTTATCATCCAGGTGGTCTAGGGATCACATTTCAGGCCATTTGTGTCCACTAAGGTTTTTTTGTGGTTTCATTAGTGTTGGAGAAAAATGCCAGAACTGTAATTTTTGAAGACGAGTAGCTGAGCACCTGTAGGTTTACCATTGCTCCATGCATGATGCCTAAATGCTTTTTTGCATATTAGTTGATACGGTTATCAGAAATTGAGATGTTGGTGGTTAGACAAGCTTTTTGACAAAACAATGTTACGCCACTAGAGGCATCATTAATAACCTAATTTTTTATAGAATATGCGGATAATTTAGTGGAAGAAAAGATGTTTTCACGTATAAATTTTTTTTTCTGAAATATTACTTTGATTATTATATTGTATATAAAGAGAATTTTTTATCAAAGTTGCTTGTAATAGGTAGTTAGGTATATTCATATAGATATAGAGGCAGGCGTAGGACTTTACAACAACATAAATTATAAAACTGTAAGTACAAGTTTGATATTAGTAGACCAGGGTTTGATTATTCAGGTAGTTCGTAAACAAGCGTCTGATACTGTGTGGGTACGTGTGTATTGTGGGTGGTTTTTTTTTTAAATTTAAACGTTGTTTGCGGTAAAAATGTGAAAAAAGCTCAAAAATTTTTTTCCATTTTAATCATGATTATGAAGTGTTTAGGGGCAATAAACGTGTTCCTTCAATTTTTTTGAAAAGTTTGATTGTTTGAAACAAAGAAACGGTTCGCTAGATCGAATTGCAACTTTAGAGGGTTTTTGTGGATATATTGAGCTATAAAAGACACGCTTAACATTAGTCATTTCATTAATATTTGTAATTTAGCCGTCGATTTTCTAAAAAA